>JAHDVE020001376.1:0-22649 GCA_022606495.2 Halesus radiatus
GTTCAATAATCGTTGATGTATATTATTATAGGTATATTGTTGTTGCTGTACAATCCATGAAAACACTATTAATAGGTGTTCATCAACAACTGATGTCAGTACAATAAAAAAACCATAAAGCATGATTGTTCTGTTAAAGATTTGGATAAAAGCGGCATTTGATTCCACATAAAAGTCTCTTTTTAATCTTTGTCACGAGTTATGGTCGCTATAACATTCGGAAGCGGGGAATAAAGACTTTGAACGTATTTACATGTTAATTCGATTTGGACACATTGAGGCTGTGTTTCTTTCTAATCACTTAGAATTTTTGTTGTCTATTAATTTCATCTGCCGATATTTTGAATTGTTTTACTTGTGATCAATACTCTACTTTGGACGAGTTACAACTTACAACTATTTTCACTGAAATCTTCTTTCGTATTGAACAAATCAAAAATTTGCAACAAACAGTATGAGATTTTTTTTTCGCCTTTGGCACTGCAGGCCAAAACTAAGATTTTCGTTTCCGAAGCAAATAATAGGTACATAATAATACATAATACATACATAGGTAAGTAGAGATTGAGTCGTATGCTTTTCACATATTTTAAAAATATTTTGAATGCCCTGGAATCCAGAGCAGAAGATGCCCAAGCCGTCATCGCATTATAAATACACAATACTGTACTTTAAATTGCTTTAATTTAAAATTGAATCAATTTTAAAATAAATTGCTCAAATGAATTACCATGATATTATATGATCGGTAAACGGATTAATTTGTGTAATCATTTCTTACTGGATGCAAAATAATAGGTTACCATTTTCGTGTTCGTCTAACGGTATTAGGTAGAATCGGGTTTACTTAGCTGCTGATATAGAAATAATGTCAAACCTTTAATCCCTAAATACTTAAGACAATTCTAAAAACTCAAAAAATCTCTTCACCGAAGAGATGAAACTGATAGAAATGCGTGTTGCTGTATAAAGCTCAAAGATTTTATTACTTCTGGGGAAAATGTTAAAGAGATAAACAATTTCATTGGCCTGTGTGCTCGGGATTAGAAAGGTCTTATATAAATTGGCGACATTCTTTTAAATCGGTATAGATCACACATCTAGATTTCTTTCTGTTCAATGGTGCTATGAAATAAATTAACCTTCTTCAACATCAATAAAATGAAGTGAAAATAAATTACTTTCAGAATAAAGCCTACGTAGAAGTGGGAATTTAAAAAAATGAATTTATTTAAAAAAAAAAACATGTCTGAGGCCATAGTTACCGCGGGTTATATTGAGACGCACAATCGTGCTTGCATAGTTAAAAAAAAACTACTGTACTGTGAAGCGTACCGCAAAAAACCAAACATATGGGTCGTGCCGAAGTTGTTGATCTGAGTTCAATAATTCGGACCGGTCTGGTCTGAGAAACGTTTTCAGGCATTCTGCACAGCCTCCCAGAGAACGGGACCGCCTGTAAATGTCATCTTACATAGTTTTATAAATATGCTGGATCGAATGCGCACTATTATGAGCATTATTGTGTTGCGGAAGATATTGAAGATTTATTGCCAAATTGTATTATAATGTAATGCCTTACCGACGCTTTCAGTGCCGTCGTGTGAGAAGAAAATCTCCGTATCATATATAAATGATGTGGAATTTATTATATTCTACGAAGTGAGTTATGTAGGTAGCTCTGTGAAAATATAATGAAGTGTTTTTCCCCAGACCGTCTGGGTCTTCACTGTCGTCGCGCTTTGATTTTTAATTCGTGGGATTCTTAATTTACTATGTCTTTCCGCATACTAGACAATGATACTTCCCAACTAGAAAAGTTTTGCTTTGGGTTATTATTAAAAAAATGTTTTTCCATTTCAAAGATAAATTATTAGTAGCATTCTAGTGGACATAATTTTATTTTAACATCTCGTTTAATTCATCACTTTAATAAATAAAATAATAATAAGTCCAACTGGTTTCCGACAAACTGAGTCTTGTTCATTACATAATTGAAAAATCAAAAAAGTACTCGTACGTGCCTGACGATTCCTGTCGAAGAATCCTCATCCAGGGGGCTTTTTGCGAAGAGTTCTCCATTAAAATTAGCCCAGCATTACCGGACAGACTAACTTACTTCATCACGCTGCTCTGGTTTTCTAGTCCCAATTCTTGATGATGTTCAAGAGGAAACGATAAAATAAAAGTAATTAATAAAATGTCTGGACAATTTCAAACGGTTACATATTACTATGTAATATTAATTTCTTCAGAAATACGCATCTCACGTATATGTATCTTTGTAATTTTGTAAAGATGTTGCTTTCTTAATTTATATTGGTTATATTATGAGTGAATAATGTTTTTGCGAGTCCTTGTAAAATAATCGCGTGCTTCAATTTCAGAGTTGAAACGCTTCCAGAATTAAAAAAAAACCTTGACTGAAACAAAAATTAAATGGACAATGTACACAATTGTACACCAGGTTAACTTATTAAATTAAATTATTTAATAGCCTTTAATTTTCTATTAAAAAATACGTTGTGTTAAAAATATATATATTACAAGGTAATTGAACGACAACTTCTATATGTGTTCACAAAGTTTATATTTTTGAATCTTTACATGTAGCAAACACTTTGTGGGAATACATAATTATAAAAAATAAAATAACTTTGTTTTAATTCCACTTTATATTTTTGCACTAGCAGGGAAATAATCAATATTTTTTTATTTCCCTGTCGCAGATTATTTGTCAGAAAACGACACTAAAAATTAGAGGAGGTTCAAAGTGGTGACCCTGTGGAATGCCAACAAGTGTTTTTTGTATCAAAAGTTTTCAGCTTTTTCAAGATTAAAAGTGATAGCTATTTAATCACACAAAAACCAAAAGAATTTCTTATCGCGCTTCCTTTGCACACTGGAGATTGAATGAACCAACGTTTTCAGCATTCCAAATAATATCCACCTTGTCGGATCTTTGGCAGCAGTTTTTTGTTTAGATATTCCGTAATAAAAATAAATCTTCATGCAGTTCACACAAACACATTTCCTCGGATCTAATTTTGTTTCACTCTCATTTTAAATCGGCGCAGTTTTAAAAATAGAGTGATATTAGCTTCACAATAACCCGGAAGCGTTAGCTCCTATTATTTTTGTTTGCCTTTTGCATATCCGGTAGATCGTGGAGTAGGCCTTACGGTAAACACTTGTTATTTTTGTTTAAACGTAACTTGTTTACAACGAACACGTGCCTAACAAAGCGCAGCCATTCTTTTCTTCTTCTGCTAAGAAGAACACTAGTTACGCAGGTACAGGTACCTGCGAGAATGCTCAGTTTTGGAGAATCCTCAACTTGTCTACCTAACAGTTATATTTTTTTACTTGTTGGGAATGATTTAGCGATGGTCATACTGGTTTTCCTTGGCGAGAGTCATATATCTCGTTACAACTAACACAGTTATACAAGGAAATCATATACGTATTGTATAATATGATATTCGGGGGTCAGATAATTAAGTTTTTTGCACCGACAAATACTTCCGCCTGCAGCATACGGATATTTCGAATTAAATATATTACAAACTGCACCAGCTGGTATGGTTCTGACATCTCGATGATAGAGATGACCGAGACGAAATGTCGATCAAAATTCAGTTGTTTTCTTTTCAGTAATATTTTTTAAATATTTCTGCATTGTACTGTTATGGTCCCACACCAAGGTCAACGGAAAGGCTTTTAATTCACAATGCAATAATGCCTTAACGCGGATTTATTCGATTAAAGCGAGAACAAAAAATAATTTAATTAGAAAAACACAACCTCAAACGCTATCCACACCGAGAGAACCACATTTTTATTATGGTATTGTTCGAAATAAATAGTTCACGCAGGTTGTATTCAATTTATCGCCTTTGCTTATTGGTTTATGTTACAATGTACTGGGAAATGTCCCTTTATATGGATGCTGGTACCTGTGATTTGCATATTACGCAATAAACTCATATTATAGTTCTCAGCTCACTTTTATCGGCAATATAAATAATAAGGTAATAAAATAATCGATTGCTTTCCAAGGTCTATACAGGAATAGTCGTGTCGCGTTAAAGTGCGAATAGCTTATTTTTATTACGCGAGTTTAAATTATTATATGAGTTTTACTGCAGGAGTATCAAATGCACTGTGAAAACGGGAGTCGGTTCAACGAAAGCACGAAGTAATTTAACAAAGCTATTTCTGATTTAATGACAATATGCGATGAGAAATCGGTAAGCCTTTGTAGACAGTTTTCTCAAAATACATTTCATATTTTTCCAGATATATTTCGTATTTATTTAATATCAACGGTATAAATATACTATAAACAATAATTACATGTCACAGTTAACTACAAGCATAATAATATTGACAAATAATTTTTAAAAGTAATAATTAAATCTGGAATTAGGTCGTCAATAACATCAGAAAGTATGAATATAAAACTAAAAGATATACGTACATATAAAACTTAAAGGTTAAATTAATATTGATTGAAAGTATATCATAGTATAGCCTTCTTGTACTTGCCTCCCGTACAGTTAAATAGATCCGTTACACCTCCGTATCTATTACTATATTCATGTAATCTAGGTACAAGCGAGTGTTTGTAATGCTCGGTCCAGGTGTTGTTACATTTAAAAAGGATTTTGGAACGAGTTGCTCACGTATGTATATGAAATTGAATGAAGTTAATTAAATCAGAGTTGTATATACTGCCATTTACAATTTTTAACATAAACGTCAAGTAGGAAATAATTCTTCGATCTGGGAGATTTGGTAAATTTAGTTCTTTCGTCAAGTAATTATAGTTAATGCTTTCAATGGGAATACCGAGTTTATAATTAAAATGTATTAGGAATTTATTTTGAATTTTTTAGATTGAATCTGAATGTATTTTAAAATGGGGGACCAGATCGAGGAGTTATATTCAATTTTTTTTTAATTTTTATTATTTTTATTTTTTTTATTTAAATAAATAAATAAATAAAAAATAAATATTCAACTTGACTTCGAACTAAAGATGTACACAAAGTTTTCAAGGTTGAAATATTTCCAATTTCAGGAACTTGCAGAATTTATTTTACAGTCATCGTAAGTGAGTAAATTGTTAAATACACCTTGTCAATCTGAAGTTTTAAACTTCCCTTTTTAAAAAACATATATATTTTTGTGCAAAGCATCTTTTGCCATCTTTTTTATTTTGAAACTGATCCAATATTTTGACATCCCATCTAAAATCAAAATAGTGAAAATGGTATCGTATTAAAAAAAAACTCCCTTCCTGAAAAGGGAAAAGTTTAACTTAAATTACCCACAACCCCTCCCTAACATTTCCAATATTAACGCATTCTCTTTAACTTACTAAACATATTAATTAACGACCTTTCCTTCAACACTTTCTCTTTGGATCACCGGCTGGTAAGAACTTAAAGGACAAAAACAAAAACCATAATAAAAAATACCTAAATCTTGTCTTAATTAACTTAATATTATTGTCGTTCAAATAAAAAACCACCCATTTAAATTTTATAGGCAGTAAAATAAAAGAGACCACACACAAACACGCTAACAATGTATTGAAGTATCTCATAGTGTGATGATTGTGTGTATCCACATCTAGTTGAATAGACTTGACAGATATTTACAGAGTCTTCAAGTATTATTCGGTTTGGACGGGGTCCAAGGAACACACGACGGTCGTTTAAAACGTAACATTAAAAATAAATATTGTGAGCATTTCTCTCAAAGATTGTAGACATCGCGTGTTTCCGCAAAAAAATCTTTCACGTCATAAGAAAAGAATTGTTTGATGTGCGATAGTAATAATAAGTTTATTTTCTGCGCCCACTTACCTTTTGCTATTTAATTGTGGCCTACTCACAAGATGTTCATCAACTGATATAACCTAATACTTTATTTAATTAATGAGGAAAATAAACAATTTAGAGCGTTATGTAATGGCCTTGAAATGTGGGAAGATTGGAGATAAATGTTGACAATGAAATAAGAGAATAAACATCATGATAAAAAATAAAGTCGTTTGTAAAATGTAAAAAAAGTTCTCAACGACTTGAATGGAAATCCGATATGAGAAAGTGTTAGGAGATGGAAAAGTAATACATTTTCATTGCACACCAAAAAAATGATAAAAACTTAATTTTAACGCGGTTTCATGGTGTGTGGATGTACAATACAAAATCGTTTAAAAAATTGGAAAGGTAGGTACTAAAAAGTAGATTACTTTTTACACAACATGTAAAAGAAAGGCTTGACAATAAAATGTAGACATTTAATAAAACGGAACTTGAATTTTACAATACCATGGCACCACCAGGCTAAACACTTTTTCTTTGAAATTTGTTCCTGACATCAATTAATAGATGGTTATATTGATACATACATCTCAGAAACAAAAAAAATCGCCTTTCGGTGTGATTATTTTTCTTGCAAAACGTTCAATAATGAAAAAAAAAATTGTACATTAAATTATCTTAAAATATGATGAAGTATCTCCTTTCGGAATGTACAACTAATTTCTAATCACCGTTTTGGTTAAAGTAAAAAATATATGCACTTGTGCTTTTTTTAAACTACATTCTTCTACTTGTAAGCTATTTTGGTGTTATAATTTAAGACGTTTTAAATGGTCGCGGTGTCCCCAGTTTTTATCTACTATAAAAAAGTCAAACTATACTTACAAAATATTTATAAAAAAAGAACTGAAAATGTTCTATTTTATTTAAATGCAAATAGTTATTTAAGTGAACAAGGACACAGAAAAAAACAATGGTAATAGGGACACGGGCTCAAGGCGCAATATGTATCATCACTGACTTTTTTTTAATAACACGCATTGATCACGCCTCATGACGTATAAAATGACACGAACGAATACATTTTAAAATAGATTAAGTAAAATCCAATAGTATGTAACAGTATCCAATAGTATGTAATAGTATCCAATAGTATGTAATAGTATCAAATAGTATGTAATTGTATTCAGAAGTATGTAATAGTATCCAATAGTATGTGACAGTATTCAATAGTATGTAATAGTATCCAATAGTATGTAATAGTATCGAATAGTATGTAATAGTATCCAATAGTATGTAACAGTATCCAATAGTATGTAATAGTATCGAATAGCATGTAATAGTATGTAATAGTATCCAATAGTATGTAACAGTATCCAATAGTATGTAATAGTATCGAATAGCATGTAATAGTATCCAATAGTATGTAACAGTATCCAATAGTATGTAATAGTATCGAATAGCATGTAATAGTATCCGACAGTATGTAATAGTATTCAATAGTACCTATATAAGTTATAATTATTTATATGTAATAGTATCCAAGACCATATAAGTTATAATAATTAGTTACTAGCAGATTAATCGCAAACCCCGCGATGATAAAACAGAACAGTTTTAAACACACGTAAAAAGGACACAGTTTGTTCATCAAGGTAGGAATTGAATTGCGGACGCTTTTGCGAATGAAAGGAAATTACCATTTCTACTATTTATCTTTACACGGCGATTAACATAGGACTATAGGACATTAATAATCTTAATATATTTATCGACATAAGAAACATCTTCCGCCTACTGTGAAGGTAGTGGGAAATTTTCACATATTGTCAGGTTATTCGTAACTCGGGAATGATTATCTTTCTTTTTAAAAAAAAAATAGTAATTGAATCCAAGTACTTAAGTTATTAATACTTATTTTGTAAATTTAAATATACAAATAACTAAAAAACAACAAAAATAAAACAAAAACAGATTTTTTAGAAAGTTTTAAATTATGAACTTATCATCAGAGCATTTTTGAAGGATTAAAAAAAAACCTTATCCCGGATCTGCTCAGTGTAGAAAGACAACTTTAAAAAAATTTCAAAGATAACGCTAAAATGTCGTAAATTTTATTAGAATCATAATGATTACTGTCGATTGTTGCTTTGATAATGCTACTCGTACCTCAATCCAGTAATATTTTTGACTTATCTCTCCTTTACGAGTGTCATAAATTAAGCGTTGACGTTTAATGGCTGCTAGTTTTTTACAATATAGTAAAAGTGTTATATTGTATTATACGATAGCCATAAACATTATGGGATTAAGCTCATGAATTTATTTTTAGAAACCTTTTATTTAGAAATGGGCAGGTTGACGAATTTTTTCTTGACTGTTCATAATACTATCCTAATAAGCAATAAACAACTCTTGAAATGAAACAGGAAACCGAAAAGACACACAAAAGAAAAAAAATAAATAAAGAGTTAACGGTAGCTTATGGTCTATCCAGGACCTGCGATCTAATCCACTGAACTAATGCTACCCCATTCGGTTTTTTTTATCGATTTCATACTTCGATTGCTAAGAACTCTCAATAGCATCAATTAATTACCATGTATGTACGTATATATATTTTTTTTGTTCACAACATTTTTATTCCCCAAGTTACATACACCAAAGCTGAAGTGCCTAATCGAATATTCACTATACTTTAAAAAATTTAAACAAATTGTCATATCATAATATGCTCCAGAAAAATACACAAGTATAATACTAATTACTGTTGAATATTGACAGGAATTTTTCAGATTTTTGTGTTTATTTTGTAAAATTCATTGTGGACGAGCACCCAAAGAAGGCGCTAAATGTTACTTTGCAGGTTGCTAACGCAAGCAACACAACACATTTTTAACTATCACTCTATTCGGATAGTTAAAAAAAGTCTAAGGTTTCTAATGACGAAAGTCCTCAAACTGTAATTATTTTGTTCTACGGAATACATGCCAATTTTTTTTAAATGTGTGCAATTTGAAAACCAGTGAAATCATTTTCGATCGTTTTACCTAGAATTCCAGTACGTATTTCATTTGGAACTTGAAGGCAAACGGTCTAAGAACTTTTGTCTTTGGAAAGCTTATACATTTTCTTAACTATCCGTAGAGATTTAAACAATAAATCGTTCGTAGTATTTCTTTTGTTAGCAGAATACAAACTGTGTATTTTTGAGTGCCCCCTTTAATATTTTTTTGAATCGCAACAATCAATATGTTGATGGACGTGGACAGCTTCAGAAGCCAAAACAGCTGTCTATCGTAAAAAAAAAACAGTATACCTAGCACCAATTAAAAAAAATATCGCATTATTAGTCTGGTCAGTGGCTGAGTTGCATCGTATCGGGTTCCCACCCAGGCGTCGTGAGTTCAATTCTTCGACTGGCTAAGTCCTACACCATGACACAAGAAACATTTAACGATAATAGTAACAATAATTGGATGATTTGTATCGCGCCGTTTTTGTGAAAAATCACCTCAAGGGCGCTGTTTTCCTAAGGCTGCTCTCTGACGGTCCGGCGAGGAATGAACATTTCACTCGTTACTGCAGACACTGCACAGAAAAGTCAAGTTTGCTAAAGTAAGGTAACGGTTTGCAACGCAGTCCATTGTGAGACTTTTCTGCGCAGTGTCTCCAGTAGCCAGTGAAATGTTCATTCCTCACCGGACCGTCAGAGAGCAGCCTAAGTGTGATGGTAATAGGAGATTTTCAAATTTTGTCAGATTATTCATAACCCGGGAATGTTTGAACGATAAATAAAAAGGAATAAAGTGATATAAATAATCTGAAAAGCAAATCAAATCATATTTTTAAAGGGAAATGGTAAGCAATGCGAAGAAACTACAAAGCAGGCAAGGTGTTTTCATTATGCAGAGTAAAGTCTTTGCATGACAAATATCAATCGTTATTTATTTTGATGCTTTGGTATATAAATTGTTTGCACATTATCTCACAGTGTGTTAAACATATCGTTATCTACTATCCGCTCCAAGAGATATAATGAAACTTTTCAATATTTCTATTTTTGAAACTGTTAATAACATGGTGGCATTCCATTATAATGATTAAATAAAATACACTTTTTTAAACACTATTCCACTTTTTATTTTTGACCGTGACCGGCTATCTTCAGACTGGGAAGATAGCCTTCACATGCATAATCTTTATAATGAAACTGGAGCACATCTTCAATGCATCTGTTCTTTTGGTATTTCCAAATGCCTACATTTCTGCTGACATTGAGGGATTCGTTGCTAGCATAATGTCTTCATGCAGAAAACATGAATAAAATCTGCATCAAAATCAAACTGAAAAACACTTAAAAGAAGAAAGAAAATATTAATTCTTATATCAACAGCTGTTAGGGCAAAAGAATTTGACTCAATTTGTGAAAAACATGTTTTGCTTTTTTTTTCTCTGTGGCAATATAAATCTCCATGGTTTATGACTGTCAAACGCATCACTTGGCCATTATTTCGTAATAAGGTAGGAGAAGCTGCATTTTCCAAGTAAAGTTGTCAAATTGGAGAATGGAAATACAACTTAAATCTTAGCGAATTTCAGGGATATACTCGTACTTCAAACTCTCCGACTAATTTACACATCATAACAACATCTCTAATAATTAAAAAAAAAATTAATAATGTGATAACAATACATTTATTATATTGTATACTCTCTATATGGGTTTATGCATATTTTTTTATAAAAAATCAAATAACAATAGTCACACAGGTGCAAAACACATCACAGTAGGTACATAGGTAAAATATATAGTCTTCACGAAATATAACAACTAAACATTTAATTTGTCTCACGAACAAATTCAGCAATAATCTAGGTACAAGAGAATTTTTGAATGACTCAGTCCTGAAATTATTGTTACAATTGAATAAAATTTTAGATCGAGTAGTTCTAGTTGGAATATTAACGATTTTACGGGTATAATCACAGATCATTCTATTATCTATGGCAGTGATACACAACCTTTTTAGCCGGTGGACCAAAGTATCCATTTTCAAATTGTTCGCGGGCACATGGTTAACTTTGCAATCGGTGGTGTGCTAACCTACTAAAATGCAAACTGAAATCTCTTAGTCCAAACTAATAAATGCTGTCGGTTTTTATCACGATGATAAATAAGAAATAAAATGATAAATAAGAAATAAAATGGGAAATGTTAAAATGCCTTCTGTTAGTCTTCATAAAAATATATATTTGGAAACTTATCATTACAAAACGTCCAACTAATTAATTTTGTTGATTTTTATTATTTGGAAAATCAGATTCCAAACACAACGTTGTCAAGAAATCTCTACGATTTTTATAAAACAAAATACTTTAAAATGCATCAAACATGGATGCCAACAAAAGTACGTCTTAATTTGTTTTTGTATTTAGGGCCAAACCGGTCATTGAATATGGAAAAATGAAATGCAAAAAAGGTTCTTGTTTAGAGCGGACAAACAGACAGTTTTGAAAACAGACTAAAGTTTGCTTCTAAACACTATTGCAAAGCAACGGAAATCTTAAAAAAACAATTACCGCATACTTTTTGATATTTTATTTAGCCAAGTGGGCCGTACTAAAGGCTCGCGAGCAGCAGGAAATGGGTTCGCTGGCCGCGGGCCGTGCATCACTGATCTATGGGTATAATATCACGTTAAGAGGTTTTTAAAGTGTGAAATTTTGTCAATGTGGGTTTTGTATCTGCCTTTTCACTGATAATGTGGGTGTAGGACGTATGTGCCCTCTGGCTACAACAAATAATTAAAAATAAAAAAGATTTTTGTTTTGTTTTTGTGAAATTACTTCAAATTTATCACGGCATAACATAATCATCTTGAGGTTCAAGCCAAAAAGGCAGTGCTACATCTGACTATGGCTGGTTTTAAACTCTAATATAGTGGGGGTAAATTACCGTGAATGTTCTGGCTCAATGATTAATGTAGAAGGTATTACTCATAGTAGTCATAATGCTGACAGAAGTCTGGCAGAATGATAAATATGTACAAGGCACCTAGATATCCTGTAGGTAAACTGCGCGAACGTTGCCTACGTCTAGAGGCAAACTTTCAAATAACGCGCTGTTACCATCAAATTGGATTTTGACAAGTCGTTGATAGATCAAGTTATTAGGTTACCTTTGAGGAATAATAAATAAAATAGTTTTACCATTTTCAATTGATTTTAGACATTCTATGAAATGCCTGATAAACAGATAATTTGTATCCATCGGCGGTTCGTGGCCTATCTGATTGGAAGTTCAATAGGAGATTAAAAGAGTGAGGAATGCATTCTCTAATCTATGTGAAAAAATCCTATGGTGTTCTTTTCCTTATTATATGTTTTTTTCTCTAGATCTAAAGGAATTTCATCATATCACTGCACCAGAGATTAGCGGCCTAGCAACAAGAAACAATTGATTAAAACGACTCGCTCTCGTGCAATATTACTTCAACGGGGGTGTGGATTTTGAACGGAATAAAAATCTGTAATAAAACCATGTAATAAAAAATTTAAATAATAAGTATATCTAAGCAAGTTTTCACTATCAGAACGTTAACAGATAAACCGCGATTTTTTTTAAATTGTCTTATTTCCACATTTATTATCTGATAATAGTTCAACCAGTGGCGGCTAATGACTTTTGGGAGAGCTAGAGTTCTAAAAATGAAATAAAAAAAATTTTTCGGCTTCAATAACATCAATAACGTCGATTTTTCAATCTTAGCACTCTAGCTCATTCAAAAGTTACGAGCCGCCACTGAGTTCAACAATTAAATGTACTTTTAGACGCAGTAGGTGAAGGTCAAATAACATTACGACACTTTAAAAAAAAAAAAAAATTCTTCGGAAGATGTCCAACTTACAACAAACACCTGTTAAGCTAATATTTTTTAATAAAATTAAACTTAAATTACAACGTTACAACTGATAAACGAATACAATTAAATAATTACGTAACCCAGTATTATTTAATCTGTAAGTAATGCTTCGTGATTATTGCACAAGTGATCCTGCGTGTCATTGACCCCTGTTTGTGATAACAGACTCGTCTAGACGAAAACGCAGCAGGACACTTCATCAAAAATGTATACTGTTAAAACTTCTAAACTAAAATACCGCAACGTGTTGGTATCGTGTTTTACTTGGTGCCTCCGATTTGTTTGCCTCGCTGTGTAATGTAGACTGATTCAATATTTTCGCAACGATGTGACTGTATTTACTGAATTAAAGAACTACACTGGCAGGTCGATTTGGCGATCAGATGATTAATTTAGACGTAAAATTCTTGTTCGTCATTTTATTTCACGTTGCGATTTGTTAAGCGTTAAATTTTTTTTTTTGTTGAATTGTTCTAGTTCAGTGGTCGGCAAACTTTTTCGCCAAAGAGCCAAATATGTACATTACAACGATTAAAAATTTTTTTGAGATCCAAATCTGTTTATTAATTTAGTAAACCTTTATTATAATTTTAGACCCACGGGTACACTGAATAAAACTTGATTTCGTACTTAATAGTGATTTTATTTATTGGTAAAAAATAGTGTAAAAGTAAGGTATCCATAAATTTAAATCAAGACAATGGCTGACAAACACTTAATGTGAACAATGTTCTTGCATCTTCTTGGAAAGTTTGAGTATGTCAGATTTGTGTATTGTTGTTTTTAATTTTAGGCACGATTCCGGGTTCGCATCAATAAGACGACTTCTCAGTTTACTCTTGATAAAATTCATGCTTGAAAAAGATTGTTCGCATGAATATGTAGAACCAAAAAGGAAAAGACGAGAGTTTTTCCGCTGATCATAAGAGTCATACTATTCCAGGGGTTGAACATGATCATGTCTTCCTTCTCCGGGTCTTTCAAAGCAGACCACTTGTGATGTGAACTAAGTTCACATTTGTTCCCTCTCCAGTATTTCCAAATCAACATAAAGACGTTTAAATTTAGAGCTCCACCCTTGTTTTTTTTTTTAAATCCAGCAATTGTATTTCAAAGTTGCCAACGTCAATGCCAAAAGGAGAAAATTTCAAATCTGTTATCGTAGCATTGAGAGGGTTTTTGACTCATGCTAAGGTCGCTCTACTGTTTTTAAATTCCTGAAACCTGCTGAGAAATGCTTCCCTCATATTTAAAATGGTTGTTTTGAAATAGTGTTTGTCAATGGAGGAATTATTTTTTTGGCGTTGCTTCAGCAGGCTCGGAAAGTGAAACAAATTGATGACAAAAATACCTATTGGATGTGCAGCTGAATGGAGAATAAGACAACTTTTTTCTTCAGGAACGTACCTTTGAAAGGCGCCCGCGATTTACAAACACGATAAGCTCCGACCACTGTAGACAAGACTGTTACGCCCGCTCGTGGATTTTTCTGCTAGAGCCGCACTTAAGGGGCCAAAGAGCCGCACTTTGCCGACCACTGTTCTAGTTCAAGCTATTTCGACACACAAAAAATATTTGTTTTAGGAAAACCGTGTGAAACCAATAAAAAGCATCGAACACTTAATTATCTCTTTAAGAAATCCACGCTTTAACATCCAGTAGACTTTATGTACACCGTGTTTTTGGTAGTTGTATAGGATTATCAACATGAAAAAAAATACGTAGGTATTGTTCAGTGGCGTGCATTCCATAAAGGCTAAAATGCAGTTCATAATAAAAAATGTATCTTTTCATGAATTTAGCAAGCAACTTGTACTGTTCATGCATTCAGTTGGATGCAATAATCAGCGGAATATGATAATAAAATGGAGATTAGGGCGAGAAAGACTATTACTCCTATGTTGAAAATGAACAAACCATAAACATTTCTAAATTAGAAAAGCGTAGGAAAGACTTTAATCTTATTTGCATTTTTTAAATAATTAATTGTATTATTGACTCACCTTCTTTGTTGCAACTCACCCAGTTCAACATTCATTGCCGTATACTCAGAAACAATGAATTGGTTTTACTCAATAAATACTTTACTAATTATGGGTCCCATTCTCCACTATCCA
Organism: Halesus radiatus; assembly: GCA_022606495.2. Taxonomy (NCBI): domain Eukaryota; kingdom Metazoa; phylum Arthropoda; class Insecta; order Trichoptera; family Limnephilidae; genus Halesus; species Halesus radiatus. The sequence continues at coordinate 14,878 of JAHDVE020001376.1, forward strand.
GAATGTCGAGATTTGTTATCTCATGCCAGGGTCTCGAAAACTTGGTACCAGTCTGAAAGATTTTTGTAGGGCTTTACGAAATTAAAACTCGAAGATTATCATTTGGAATGTCTAAAATCATACACTCTACTAAAACTATGACTTGAATTTTCTCCCAAATGCATATTTTTGTTCTCTTTTTGTCATTGCTTCATTTTTGCATTACGTATGTGCAGTTCTTTTTCTGTAGCTCTTGTTTATTTCATTTCGTGTTATGTATTTTGTGTAATTCGACATTGGTCCGTAAATAAAAAAAAAATAAAAAAATTGCCATCTTCAAATATTCAATGCACATTCATACCCGAACTGCACACAGCCTACCTCCGCTCATGTCGCTGGTATTGTTTTATGCTGTTATTACTTTATTATTATTTGAATCATGATTGAATCCTTATCGAGTGAACTAACGTTTAAACTCTAATATCACTAGAATTCAGCTGACCTTTCAAAGCTTTTCCCTTTTGATAAGGAACATTATTTTAACGATCACCTGTGTGCTTTATTAGAATTGCTTAGAATTATACATTATCGCTTTTATAATATAATTGTTCAATCATTTTAACTCAACATCGATAAATAATATTGCCTTTTTACCGATTGCCAAAGAAACATTGCCTATATGTAAAATCACTTTCCTTCAAGAGAAGCAAAAAAACGGTTTCATACGTTATCACATTATCGCAGTTAGGCACACTGCCCTTCCAGTTTTCTGTATCGGATATGCATTTTTTTCATTTTGTTTGGGACTTAAATGGCCAGAGATTACAGTTCGACCTTTTGAGGGTCCGCCATTTTTGGTAGCATACATCATTATAAGCGTAGAAAAAAAATCACAGATATTAATCATATGAAATATCCAGTACCTGCGTAATACTCTAAAGATCAGTATGTTGGTCTAATGTATTATATAGACCCTTCTTCCGCGGAGGTTTTCAATTATTCAAACATAAAAATTGCAAAAATACTTACGCAGAGTTTAGTAGATATCTACCCACCTATCAACACATTTATAAAATAATAATTATGAAGTGTTTCTTATCTGCGTTAATATAAGCAGTATAATTCATTTTATCCAGAAACATTAAAAGAAATTACCAAGGAGGTTATCTAACGTTAATTGAATTAGATGACTTCCACTTAGGCCAGTGGTGCACAACCGGCTTAGTAAAAATCACAAACATTTATTAATTGGGCCAACATTGGGCATAGAAAAAATGGATTCCATTTTATAAGGATACACGACAAAGTGTTGCGTCTGAAAACATATAAGTAAAAGTAACGAGAACGACTTAACGAGTACAAAATACGGAAGAGTATCGCGAAAAACTTGCCAATCTTCAATATTTTTAATCAGTGGCATAAAATTATAAGATTTTTTAAAATTGTTGTTCTATCAAATTTCTGATTTATAAAAATCGACAATGTTTATTGATTTGAAGAGAAAATTTTATCGCGCTTTTTAGATGCTTTCTGTATTTTATTATATGGTGACCGCTGTACACAATATAAAAAGGATACTTAGATACATAAAAGAGCCCTGACTTGCAATTATGAAATGTGATACTTAAGGTACGCACTTATTCAGTTATTTTATAATATGTATATACCTACTGCTTCCGGATAGTTATACCCTACCCCTACCCCTACCCCCACCCCTACTCCTACCCCTACCCCTACCCCTACCCCTACCCCTACCCCTACCCCTACCTTTACCCCTACCCCTACCCCTACCCCTACCCCTACCCCCACCCCCTACCCCCACCCCTACCCCTACCCCCACCCCTACCCCTACTCCCCTACCCCACCCCCACCCCTACCCCCACCTCTACCCCTCATCCCCACTTACCCCTACCCCTACCCCCTACCCCTACCCCTACCCCTACCCCTACCCCTACACCTACCCCTGCCCCTACCCCTACCCCCACCCCCTGCATTCCGCAAACATATTGAAAAATTATAAATTTTCTCGCCAGCTAAAAAGGTTGTGCATCACTGACGTAGGCCATCAAATTATTTGATTTTAAAATACGTATTAAAGAAAGCCACATAGAGGCTGACTAAATTAAACGGTACCACATAGAGATCCAACTTTATATATTTTTTATGCAGCAGTGGTGGCTCATTAAAATCGCAAACACCTGCATTTGACATCTTAATACCTTTGAACTTAAAACTGCAAGAAATTTTGCATATAAATTTGCATGCGAATCGGCCTTGTGTTGCAATCATCTTCCTGTATTTTACCAATAAATAATGATTTGTCAATTAAGCTTGAAGAAATATTGACACAGAATTAATACATACCTAATGGATTCCCAATATTTGAATAAATGTCGAAGCCAGGAATCCTATTATAAAACGGAATGATTATATATATACATTTTTTAAACCTGAATCTATTAAATTATTTGTAGCTGTGGTGTAGCGATTGCATTGGCAGATTTGAAATCAGAATTTTTTGTGAGGTTTCTTTGATATCACGATTTAAAGAATAATAGTTATCTTTTAGTAGTGGTATAAAATTGAAAATATTCGAAATTTTAAGTTTTGTATTGAAAAAGCTATTCGCGGATCGGGTATTCTTCCAGGAAGAATTTTTTTTTTTAACAGTATATTATTTAAATTTAAAACCGTACATTTTTTATACTGGAACATTGGAACCATAAGTCACGGCACGCCACTGCTGGGCATCCACCTTTGGACTCAGGAATACCTCCATATAGAGGCGTTTAAAACAATCCTTAAAATTGATGTTTATAAGGATTATTTTCCGACCTTTCTGGTTGGGAGTTTGGCTAAAACAATGTTTGTTTCTACGCCCAATGAATATACCATTACTCGAGCTAGATTACGTTATTTTTACAAGAAATTTATAAATACAGATACTCTCACATTTGCCGAAACAAAATACAGATAAGTTTTGAGATTTGGAAACTTCAGATATTAGATTTTAATTATAAACTCAAAATTCCAATTGAAAAAAATAATTATGTCAGTTTGTCTTTCAGGAGAAATATTTCAGACCTAGCTGTATTATATAAAGTCATTAACCCCCTACTTGACAGCCCTGCCATCGTCGCCACTAATAAATTCCGTGTATGTACCGACGAGGAACACAAGACAAAATGTAACATTTTTCTGCAAGTACACAGCCAACTATCATTCACACTTATTAGCCAATAGAATGCATGATCTGGGCAACAAGTTTGGAGGTGTTATTGGTTTATTTACTGACGCCATTTATAAAATAAAGTGTCATCTATACCAGCACGATTCATTATTGTACCGTGGATAGTGTAGCTTTAATAATTTGTGCTATACTAATATTTTTGTTTTCTATTTTATGTAAGTGATAAACGTTTTTAAATATTGTTGATTAATATGTAAAAACTCTATGTATTTATAATTTTCGATAGCTCATTATATTTTAATCTAAAAATTCATATAAAAGCCCAGATGGGCTTCTAATAAAAAAATCGAAGCTGACGAATGATTTCATCTTGATGGTTTATGAATTGTGAGTACCTGATTAAATTAAAAGTGTTTATTCGCTGAATGGGATCTGAATACAAATAAACTTCAGTCTTTCTCTTTTATCTAGATCTCGAACAATTATTCATCGTGCTGGTTTTACAATGCCTTAGGTTGTACACTTGCTTTCTGCCTTAAGACATAAATTAATATTCCATGCTAGGTAGACTTTATGCAAAGATTTATATATATTTGACTAATTATTCTAAAGGTGACCTTTAACAGATAAAACGAAGGCATTAGAAAAGCTGCGTCAGTGATATTTTTAATACGTTTTAATGGACGATTAAGATTAGATGTTTTTTAATCCCTATAAAAAAAGATGCGAATGTAAATTAATAATTTATTTAACTCGTGTTCTGTAATATATTCTTCATCATCATTATTTGATACGTGCCTTATTTAATGGATAGCTCGTGTTGAAAGGTGAGGAGTTCGCATTTGGTCTAATAAAGTGGAAAAACAGTTTACGTTCAGATTCACGTGCCTAAAATATTATTGACGTATATATGTAGATCTGCGTAGATTATCATGGTACACGAACTGGATTTTAATTCAGGAGGTTGTGGGGTCATATTTCGTGGATACACTGTACAAACCAAAATATTGGTGGATTTGAGGAGACATTGCCATGGATTAAGAAAAAATAATATGGTCTTGTGAAATTATCCGAAGCCAATAAGAACAAGTCTCTTTCAATTGAGGTTGAAAATTTTAAGCGAAGAGTTAATTTTGTTCAGTGAAACTAATGCATGAAAAAACTCACACACAGATTTCATATTTTTTGATTTGCAGGGTTTGAACCTGTGACCTGTTTACCCAGATACAATTATCCCATCTCTCTCTTACCATTCGAAGATCGTCTGTTTTGTCTTTAAATAATTTTATTGGCAAGGAATGCAACTTTATTATTGTTTTCCGTCATTTGTATCAATCTCGAATTTCAATTTAAAAATTGTTAATATTAGCCTAAATTAATTCCTTTATTTTTGGCTGTCAAAGGTAGAACTTTTGCAATCATACAAAAAAGATAGGAAACAAAAATATGTGAATTAATCGATAAAAATTAAAACAATCTTTCGTAAATTGAAATCGATATAAACGACAGAAAAAAATTGGTCTCAATAGCTCAATTGATAGAGACGCCACTCCCGGTAAAACTAGAGGATCTGTGTTCGAGTCCCAGTTGCGACTGTTACCTTTTTTATTTTAATTGTTTTTTTCTGTTTCATGTTTCATTGGGATTTGTTAATATTATCTTCAATGATTAAATATTACGATGAGGTTTATAAGCTTCAATAAGTTATTCCAATGAAGTGAAGATAATATTAAGTCACTGAACTTACTTATGAACTTTTTCATACATCAGCCAGTGAACCGTAAGATTACCCCAAATTTATTGAATGAAGTTTAAAAAATTAAATTTTCCTTAAATACGGGATTGACGACCTCGTTACCAAAATTCAGATAAGACTATTCAAGTCCTCTTTTATTCATTCAAATGAATTCAGATTTTTATGACAAACAAATATTTGCGGCAGAATCTTTGAAGTGAGGTTTTTACACGCGAAAAATAATGTGAAACAGATTTGTAAAATATTTATTGATGTGATACTAAAATAATTAATGTTTGAATCGACTCCACGCTTTGTCGAGGTTCGAATAATATGGTATCTGTTGATATTATCATAAGGGATTGAATATCAGAATTTCTTCGGAATAATAAAACAAATTATTTGAATGTTGCAATAATATGTTTACTCTGGATTTCCCAGCAGATGAAATATGTAATGTTTCTTTAATTTTGTTGGATTACTCAATATTTTATTGAACACTCCAAAAGCGCGTTTTCATATTTCATTAATTTCTTCAAAGCCAAATTAGAGTTTCTACCTATATAACAAAATAATAATACATCTATGATGGTATACAAAATAATTTGAAATTGTTAACAATTACTTTGTTTAAAGCAAATACTGTATTTAGGATAAAAATCATTTTAATAATTATAACTCTTATTATTTTATTTGATATTCCTTGCTATTTTATTTATATTAATAATAAAATAAATAAATAAATCTTTAATGAAAATAAAACAATAACTTTGTTTATAACCACGAGAATTTTGTTTAATTTTATTACGACCGACCGGTTTCGCTTAACATAAGCATCTTCAGGGTACAAAAAATAAACTGATTAGTTTAATTTTATTATTTAATTATTTAATTTTAAATTTAAAAATTAAACTGACCAGTTTAATTTTTGTACCCTGAAGATGCTTATGTTAAGCGAAACCGGTCGGTCATAATAAAATTAAATAAAATCCTCGTGGTTATAAACAAAGTTATTGTTTTATTTTCATTAAATATGTCTAACCACAAAGTGACTGCTTTCTATCAAAAAAAAAAATCTTTTATAATTTCCATTAATTTTTATTTATTCAATTATTTTTACATTTCAAATTAATTGATTACCTACTTTCATCACTTATTTTTAATTTATATTTGTATTTTTAATTTGTTCTATTTTCTTACTCTTTGTCTATACTTGTCATTATTTTTCGTAAGTATATTGTTTAATGACGAGGGGAGCTTTGCTTCTGAAACATGTTTAATTATTAAATACAATTGTTTTAAACAAAGTAATTGTTGTAAATTTTATAAATATTACTCCACAAAGTTATTTTACATCTTTTGAAGAAATATAAAATAATACACTATCTACGTGCAGTTCGGACTCAAGTGCGGTAATGAAATAGAAAAACATTTTAATTCTTATATCTACATAAACAGTTAAAGTGTTATTAAATAAAAACAAAATAAAAATCAACGTTTGCACTTACTATGAATTTAAAATCAGTGTGCGATTTTACATTATTGCTTAAAAATATACTTCTCTTGAAAATCGATTCCAAAACCACAAGTCCAAAAATATAGCACTTAATCTCTATCATGGCGGTCGTCTTTAATCTTACTTATTTGCATAGTAAATAGTAGGTACTTACTTTATAACATAATCTACCAATTAAACTGGACTACGAACCCATCTTAAAAAATGGTATCATTCTCCGCCTTCTTGGAAGTGTTAGCACATATAAAATTTCGTTTAAAACAATTTTACGCGTGGATCCTTTATTCGAGCATTTTCAACGATTTGACAAAGTCAATATTTGCTATTGGGTTTCAGGTTTCATATAGTATGTATTTACTTAGGCGAGATGCACACTCTGATTCTCTTATGTAATGGACCAATCATTTTCTGTATTCGCGGATATTTTGTTGAATCGTGTAATGTTTTGTATTGCGATATGTTTGCACTGTTTAAGTGCTTTATTTTTATGAATCATTTCTTTAAGTGTACATAAGTTCTTTCAGAGGTTATTGCCACGGAAATAATTTAATAGTTTATCTTGGATTTGACCCTGACTGCATTAATGTTCTTAATCACAACGATTATTATAATATTATGCCTTTATCATTAAAAAATAACAAGTTTTTCACGTTTGATATTTGTATGATAATTTTGAAAATGATTTTTGTTGTCTACCATTTTTATTTTTTTCCTAGATGAAAGCCTTCACGTGGATATATTTTTAAATGTGGAACTAAAATCAAACTGGTTATGGATAGAAGGAAAATACTTTGAATTAAGTTATTCATTATAGTCGTAACACAATTTTTTCAGTAGCTACGTATGTTTATTTTCGTATGGTATTTTGTATTAACACAGTAAATTATATTTTATTGTTTGCAACACCATCAAACACCGCCACGTTGAAAGGTGTAATGGTTGTATAAGGTGGATTCTTGTACGGTCCTTCGAGCCGGATATCATTGAAAAATTTAATGTTAACCTCTGAATCGAGCTTTGAATTTATTCCAGCGTGGTTGGTAACGTTTCTTGGTCTGATCAAGTTATCAATCATTTGTATTAAATTGAAAGAACAAAAAATGTTTCTAGTATTTTAAAGGAAATCAACAATTGACCTGTTGAGAACGAAAGGTAAATTAAAATTATATGTTTTTTTTTTACAGTAACTCCACACAGGAGACCCTGAGGGAAATCATTTCCCTCAAGGCCTATATCATCTTTGGGGATGCTGTGTGGAGGGTCTTTTAGAGGATAGGCAGGAGTGAACTTGGGTGTTGAAGAGACCCATGTTATAGGATGGAGGAAACACAGCTGTTGAACACAAGATTAAA
>JAHDVE020001377.1:0-40592 GCA_022606495.2 Halesus radiatus
TACATTAGACAGGTGAACCGAGAAAGGTATTCTACATATACATATATGTCTACATAAACTAAAAACATATGTAATAAACTTAAAATATAAATATTTATGAATCTTACTCTAAAATATTTCTACAAACTTATATATTAAAAAAAAATAATGAAAACTTATCGAAAGCAATAAATCATACATAAAATAATATTTCCTTTTTAAATAATACAAATAGCTTCTTTCAGCTAGCCAGGTTTTCAATGTGTTTATTAATTGTTTCGTTTTAATACAGTTTTTTTTTATTTCAGCGGGTAACATATTTATACAACTAGGAATAATCTGATCTAAAGTTCTTTGTCCATATTGGTCTGTATGCTTAGGAACCATTAATCATTCATTAAAATGGAGACGAGTATTGAAAGTGTACTCTAGTCTATTTGTATTATATATAGGGTTATTAATGTTCTGAAATATAATTTTGTACCGCAGAATTGATCTTAATGAAAGAATTTTGAAACTCTGATAAAGGTATGGAACATTATGCCTGATGATGATAGTAGTTGTCAAGCTTCAAGAAATCTGTACAATAAAAGGCTTCGAGGTTTTAAGGTAATCAGATGTTTCATTAATTTGAATATATTTGACAATTCAGAGACGGAAGTATTATATATTTCAATTAACATGACCATTGTTTGTTAAATGGCCAAGTCTTACCAGGGAAGCAAACACCATCCCTTCCGTGGGTGTTTACCAACCCTTATATCTTTGAAGCTATCAAGTTAATTTATTATACAGCCGGTTATTTATCGTCCTTATTTCTCAGCGTAAAAACAAAATAAGGCTAACTGTGCGCTTTGGAATCAAACCTGTTTTTTTGCGAAGGGTGGAAATGAAATTGTTATCAGGGGCATAGAGGGAAGAAAGGAGCGGAGATGGCCATACGAGCAAACCTACCGACACTTTTGTCGCCGAATATAGGGATGAAGGTTTAGGTGATTTTTTAGTTGTCACGTCTATCCATCTAGCGGTATTTATACTCATCAAACACATTGAAAAAGTTCGAAATGTTGAACTGGTTTCAACGACTTTGAATAAATCAATTGTTCATAATTAAGGGGAGAATAACAAGAATCTGTTAACTTCCAGTGACGTCAGAATGGAAAGACTTGCCCTAACGCATCATTTTGAAGGCTGGAGGCAAAGGTCACATGAAACCCATTTTGGCACCAGCCTATTTAAAATTATAAAATATTCTAAGAAGATATTTGATTTTTGTAAAGGAGCCGAACCGTTTTTACTTATTCACCGCTTTACTTAAATTGGCAGCACACCTAGCTCGCCCCTCTCCCCGTTATTTTGATTTCTTGCCCTTGCGTGTTAGGGCATCTCTATGTATTATTTGCTGACATTTTAATTTTTTTTATTATTTTTGTTGTTAAAGAATGTTAAATCCTTTTAACATTCTTTAACATTTAACAGATATTTTTTTTATCAATTATTTATTCTCATCTCATATCACTAGCACTTCAGTGTGATTTTTATGTTACTTATGATTCAAATATTAAATAATTAATTTACGAACTCCACGACATGGGCATGAGCCTAGAATGGGGGGTCGAGATGACAAAAAAAATTAACAATATGTATAAAGTTCATTAAAAAACGACATTGTTTACTAGCTTGGCGACGTACACTAGAAACTGTAAGGGATATCTTTATAAACCAATTGCTAATTTTCTGTTACGTAACGAACCGTTTTCTGTTTTTTTTTTTGTCTTGAATAATTATCATTCACTCTTCATCACTTTCATTGCTCGACGAAGAATCCATTTCACAAATGCATATTACATTGTTTTTTTTTTAATTAAGATAGTGCACGGTTTCAAATAAGCGATCGTCGGGTGATAACTGACAGCTGTCAAACGATCGGTAATCTGACGAACGTTTATAAAACGGCAAAATCGGGCAGTAGATCAAATTTCAGTTAAAATTGATATCAGGCGTTACGAACGGGTAGTTATTTTAAAGCTTATTTTATTGAATGTTTCATCTAGTAAACGTAGTAACAATGAAACTAAATGGCATAAGTTTATCACGTATAGAAAACACTAGAATTCGAGAATTTTTTTTTAAAAAGCAATATAATCTAAATATTTATAATAGAAAAGTAACACTATTCTAAGATTTAAACATTATTCCCGAATGTTTTGGAAAATACTTCACACCGCATCTAATTGTTTAAATCAAGAAAAATGTAAAAACTCTTTGTTTGTTAAGAATTGTCTTCTCAAGTTGAGCACTGGAATAATTCTGCTCCAGTCAAAACTAGGCCTGATTTCGTTTCGATGTGCCCGATTGCCATATTCCCTAGTGCCTACTCCGCATCTTTCATTCTTCCTTGATCAGGAGTCAAGAAAGAGGAGGTGTAAAAATGGATACATTCGGATATGTCGAGGGAGCGATTTGAAAGGCCTGATTACGTTGGAAACGAGACTGGTGCTATTTATCAAAGGAATAAAGAAAAACTACACGTCGCGCATTTCTTTCATTTCCAGCTGGAAATTTTGGTTTACTTAATCATTCATTGGTTATCTTACCTTCAGGAGAAAATCGTATTATTTGTTTGTTTCTAGAAGAGAAATCGTAACTATATAGCAGAGAGCTGTTTGTATAAAGCAGCCAAAGCTCTGATTAAAAAAAAGGGAGGTTTCACAACCTTTTTGAGGTTCGGAACTACTTTTATACATTAATCTTCATGGGGATCGATTTCTAGAACAAGAATTTAGTAAGATTTTTGCTGTTGCTTTTTTAAGTTCTTCAAAACATTGCCAATTAAACCAATTTATTAACAGGTAAGGACGAATCTAGCAAGAGAAATTGTAACTACGAACAGGATATTATTTTTTCATCCGTGGTTGTAAAATTAAAATATACACCAGAAAGGATCTCCTTGTCAAGAGGAGCAATAATGAAAAGACATAATGTAAAAAAAAAACCCCTCCAGACAGAAACATTAAAAACCACAAAACGCCATACATTGTCACAATAATAAAACTAAAAACCACAAAACGCCATACATTGTCACAATAATAAAACTAAACAAAAAAACTTGCAGAACTAATAATAATATTGTTAAATTTGATTTAGACAAAATTTAATGGAGTTCTATGAATTAAACACAAGTTATACATCGGTGCAATAATAAACAAATAGTTAAGAGGAACGGCTGCGCTGCCTGTTTCATACATAACTTAATTTTCGTTTGAGGCCAAAATACCCATCCAAAATAAATTATCTATTTTTTTAATTAAAGGTTTAGTAAATATCTAGTACTGATAAGAAGTATTTTATTTATTTTAGTTTTTTCATGAAAAAAAAATCAATTTTCATAATTTTGGAGGCAACTTAGAAAATTATTTCCGGGTTTATTATATATTTTTTAAATATTATAATACTTGCTATTTAAATTACGTAAATAAAAATATAAGATATTCCGGTAGATATTTTAAATTATGTAAGGCAGATTTGTTTTCAGACGTGCGAGGTGTGTTCAAAAGAAAAGGTGAATTTTGAATTTTCGCGGGCTGTGTACATTCGATTATCAATTTTTTTTTCGTTATGCTGGTACACATATGTTTATCATATGTTAGCATTATCAGCCATTTTGGATTAGTGGTTTATTTTTGACAACTGGAAAGGTTAGTCACGTTTTTTGTGTGTTCTTCGATTTTTTATTTTTGAAAAAAATGGATCAAAGTATATGTATTAAATTTTGCGTTAAAAATGGAATAAAGTGCTCCAACGCACTTAAAATGTTGACTGTGGCATTCGGCGAGTCTAATTTGTCTCAAAAAAGTGTTTATAAGTGGTACAGACGCTTTACAGAAGGCCAAGAAGATGTTAATGACGATGAGCGTCCTGGAATTGCAACCACGTCAACTAACGAAGAAAACATCGAAACAGTTAAGAAAATGGTTTTGGAAAATCATGGAATCACTATTAGGCAAGTTGCAGAGGATGTTGGCATATCAATCGGCTCATGCCATGCAATTTTCTCGGATGTTTTGGCATGAAACGTGTGACAGCGAAGTTTGTTCCGAAATTGCTGAATTTAGAGCAAAAGCAATGTCGCATTAGTATCGCTCAGGAGTTGTTGAATGACGTCAAGGACGATCCAGATTTGCTCAAAAGGGTCATAACTGGTGATGAAACGTGGGTATATGGATATGACGTCGAAACCAAGGCCCAATCATCCCAATGGAAGTGGCCAGAAGAGCCAAGACCGAGTTCGATCAAATGTGAAGGTTTTGCTCACTGTTTTCTTCGATTACAATGGCGTGGTGCATCATGAGTTCTTGCCAATAGGTTGTATGGTTAATAAGGAATACTACAAGGAATTTATGCAACGTTTGTGTGCGTAAGCAATACGGCTCAATCGATCGGAATTGTGGAAAAACAAATCATGGATTTTGCATCACGATAATGCATCGGCTCACACATCAATGCTTGTTCGTGACTGTTTGGCAAAAAACAACACTGTAATCATGCCTCAACCACCGTATTCACTAGATTTGGCTCCCTGCGACATTTTCCTATTCCCGAAACTGAAGAGACCAATGAAAGGAAAGCGTTTTGCCTCAATTGTTGAGATAAAGTCCGAATCGAAGAACGAGATGATGGCCATACCGACAAGCGCATTCCAGAAGTGCTTCGAGGATTGGAAGAAGCGCTGGCATAAGTGCATTATATCTGAGGGGGATTACTTTGAAGGGGAGAAAATGGATATTGATGAATAAATAAATACTTTTTGAAAAAATTCGAAATTCACCCTTTCTTTTGAACACACCTCGTATGTTGGTCATTCTTAATTTAATTTAAAGTCCACCATGATGCTTATCGTAATACTTAAAAAAATAAATTATATTGCATTTATATTTTCAAATCAGATGGAGTAATTTAAAAAAAAATCACCTTAGCCCCAAATTATTTTTTAAAAGTGCCAATCAATTTCTTTAATGGCCTATATTTCAGAATGTAAAACAAAACTAAATAAATTAATCATTGTAGAAAATAATATTGACATAACCTAAATGAAACATGAAAACAGAAAAAATATAATTTGAACTGGTCTCATTAGCTAAGTTGGTTAAGCGGTTGCCCCGGATAGGCAGAGGTCCTGGGTTCGAGTCCCAGATGCGACTGAAATCTTTTTATTTTCTGTTTTTTTTTTCCGTTTTCATGAATCGTTTAGGTTATGCTAATATTTTTTTCTATAATGATTAAATATTAAAATGAGGTTTTTAAATCTCAATAAAAATAAATTATAATTAAAAATTAAATAAATAAATTACTTCCAATCAGTACTAGGTACTTACTATACTGTTTGATGAAAAAAGAATCATTAGGTTTAGGTGAGTATTTTGGCCTCAAATCCAAAATTAAGTTTTGTATGAAACACGCCGAGCAGCCGTTCATCTTAATTGGCTTGGGTAGAGGGAAGTCTGAAAACTTATTAAATAATGCCAATTAAAATTATTCATATCTTTTATAATTCATAACACACCTAGTAGATAGATTGAAGAAAGACAATAATCACGTAATATTATACTATGAATATCAGGAGCATTTGGTTTTTTAGAACAGGCAATCTGGCTAGCTGGGAACTAATATCGAATTGGCAAGACAAAATATCACTTGTACACAATTTAATTTAATTTTTATGGGTTTGAATATTTCAATTGTTCTTTCCATTATATTACATGCTATATAAATGTATCTACGTAATGCAATAAATATATAATTTCGTCAAAAGATTGGTATTCACTTTGTGGCATCATTATTAATAAATGAATTAAAAAATACTTTATTATTCACCACTTTATTAATATGTACATATCACCATGTTACGAAAGCGATACTTTCCTCTTCAGGAATATACAGAATACTAAAAAAAACCACAATGCCAAGTATAGACAAATGATAAACATATAACACAATAATGTAAGAATAGACAAATTATAAACGTAAACAAAAATTGATTAAAGTAGGTAAGTATTCAATCAAAAATGTTAATAAAAAAATAAAAAATATATTATTAAACATTGAATAACAAATTTATATCAGAAATTAAAAAAAAAAATATTTTTAATTGACTATTAACACTTTTTCTAATATACAAAATTTCAAATTTGTCTAATTGTAAACCGGTTGTATTCGCATGTAATTTTTTTAATTTACTTTTTTTTTAAATTTTTCTAACCTTTATTTATGTCAAAAGAATAAAGTGGTGATTAGAAAGAAAGTTTTAATTCATTCAACAATAATTTATTAAAGTTCATAATTCCAATAATTGGAATCGAATACATTTTGATTCAAGATCGAACAGTTGGGAATTCTTCAACTACCGTTTCCCCACTATTTATATTTTCAGGCTTCAGAGAATGTGAAGGGAATGAGATGGAGAAGAGAAAAGTTGGAATGTGTTGGCTTTTTATGTGAACATCGCACAACTGTCCCAACTGCTCCCAACTGATTATGGAATCCCCAATGCGTATGCTGTTAGGATGAATGAAGTGGGGAAGGATAGAAGATGTGAGAGGGAAAGGTTAGATTTTACCTGGATCTTTAGATCTGGTCACCAAGCATGGCTAAAGTCTCTTCAAGCAATGTTTCGATTCTGAATGGGAGCCTTTTATTAATTTTATTTATTTTATAAATTTAAAATAGTTCATCTTCTGGGGGTCTAATATAAACTTATATATTTTTAACATTTTAATTGACATATTGCTTATTTCTAATACTTATCACAAACACATTTTTATATCTTACTCTAAATCTGGTTAATCTAGGTACATTTTGCATTTCACTGGGACCTAAGCAACACATTTTAATCCCTTTTATTTTGCGCTTGGGATTTGTTCATTATTTTTTTTTGTTTAATATCATCTTGCTGTCTTGTATATCATGTGTGGAAGTCTTTATAAATAGAAATGAAATCGTTTTAGTAAATTATTTGTCAAACACTCAGCTCAGGGTGATACGATACCGTTCCACTAAAATCACGATATTTCATGTATTTAATTTGTTGTCAGTAGTGTATAACATAAGAGTATTGCAGGATAACAATATTACAGAATATAGCTAGAAACAAAGTCCGTGCGGAAACTAGTAGTTAAATAGGAACGTGCGGAAATATTTCATGTGGAATTCAGTAGGCCTCGGAATATTTAATCATGTAAATATTTGTAAATCAGCACGCATTGATCAACACCGCGCATCGGCTCTCAATAATTAATTACTCGTACTATGGAAATTTGTCATTCTGATGTCATTTGAATTTCATTTCCGTGGATGGTGGTGAGAATACTAATATTTGCGATCGTATTCCAATTAAATAGATATTCATTTTGAAAGGGTTGTGACACAGACCCTCAAGATCGCATACGGTATTCATGACGTTAGAATACAAATATTATGTAGGTTAAGACAGAATATTCTACTGAATAATATAATTGAGCATCTGAAATCAGATCACATAATTTTAATAACCGACCGCGAAATACAAACGCATTTGGAATAATCATTACAAAGATGCCTTGTGAATTTTCTTCAAAAATCACCACAAAATTAATACCTAATCTTTTTTAATTATTCATGTATAAAATCACTTAATGATAGTGGAATACTAGATTCAAAGAACATATACGATGTTATAAAAATAAAAGCACTTCTTCAGAATTCGCAGAACAAGTAAATAATCACGTCCCGCTTGACAACAAAAAACCTAAAACCTTACATGTAGAAAAAAGGGCCTAAGATTAAATTTATTTGAACAAATAGAAATTAATAAACGTACGAATGATCCTAATATTTCATTAATTAATAAAGTAAGGAAAATTATATATTCACCACTTCTCAGTATATTCACATTATTAAATACATAACAACACATTTAAATAAATCAATTAAGAAAACATTGTCAGTTAAATAAAAATGTGAAAACCTCACAGAATTCAGAATTGTTTTCTAACTAAATCGGTTTTACCGACAATAAATCTTTATTATTTAAAAAAAAACCCGTCCAAATTGAAAAAGGGGTGGGAGTATATAAAATAATATAAATAAGTCGTCACATTGTGAATTAACCACAGTTTGAAAATGGCCTCAAACGCCGAAATAGCTATCACAATAATACAAACCAAAAATACTCGCAGAAATTAATAATAATATTATTAAATTTGAATCAGATATAGCATGTTCTTTGCTGATTTTTGCTCGAAAACCGAATTGGCGACTTGAAAGAAATTTGTGCTTATCAAGGTAGGATAGTATTCCTTTTTTCATTACCTTTACCAGGAGTTTTGATAGTGAATTTAGTAATGAGATTGGTCTGTAGTTGGAAATAAGGGTTTTGTCTCCGGATTTGTGAATTGGTATAATGCTGTGTATATCATTATTAACTTATGCAAAAATTTATTAAAATCTCCAAAGGAAAATTATTAAAATAAGATCATTTACGAAAATACTTGTACTACAAAACGTTTGTGGGGAGCATTTCGTAATATTACCAACGTAAAAATGAAGAAATCTTCCAAAATAAAATCTCAAGAGATTAATAACATAAATTCCTCTGACTCCAAAAATATAGGGAATGTCGCTGAAAAATTATTTTACTTCTACTTGCAAAAAAGTTCTTGAAAAATCTGGTAGAACTGAAACCGATCTCGCCAATTTAACTATTACTAATTTTAATCATGAGATAGACAAACGACAACAAACGAAGTGACGAAAATAATTGACGACCTTAAGATATCGAATGCTTGTGGACCAGACAAACTTTCAACTAATCTGCTAAAAGTAATAAAATCCTCCAAAGCAACATCCATTGCGTATATCTCTCTTATCTAAGTTTCAAGTCAGGAATATTCCTCAAACATTTAAAACTTTCCATAGTTATTTTGCTTCTTAAAAATGGTGACAAATCTCAGGTACGAAATTACCTACCGGTAATTCTGCTAAATTCTGTTTGCAAAATTATCGAATAAAATTGTTAAGATCCATCTCAACCTATACATTGAAATTAATAAAATCATTTTAAATAGACAATACAGTTTCCGACCAGGCTTAGGTACCGAGAATGCCATTGGTAAGCTTACAAAAATCTCCAATAATATTGACGGAGATAGAAAATGCATCGCGCTCTTCCTGAATCTCGCCATAGCTTTTGATACCATCTCGCATAAAATTCTTTTGAAAAAACTCCAGGTCATAAGGTGTGCAGGAACAGCTACTTAAATGGTTAGGTAACTATTTAGAAAACGGGAACCAAATAGTAAATATTAATGATACTCTAAGCGATTCAGCAAGTACTTTAGGACCCGTTTTCTTTAATATTTATATAAATGATCTTTGTATCTTTAACCTTGCTGATCACATCATCACCTTTGCCGATGATTTGCCGATAGCGGAAAAACTACCAATGGTATCAAAATAACAGTATCTCAAGGTATCCAGAAATGTGACAAGTGTTTTTGGATCAGTGGCTCAGCTCTTGCTTAAAAAATAAGAGCTGAGAGGAGATCTCAACTCAGGCTTTGCGAACATAAAGGTCTTGCGAGCTGAAAAAAAACGATGGTGGATAATTACGCTAAGCAGTTGCCGAACAACATTCAGCTGATAGAGTCTGATCTGGGACCAGTGATGTGCCGAGTGGCTGATGTCATGGAGGCAAGCCTATCGTTTGACGATATTGTCAAAAAATGGTCCTTAGAAGACGCTACCACCTCCAATCACCCGCACTGGACTTACGTTGGGACCCCTAAGCCTGCCATATGCATCTTCCCGAAGCTGGATTCGGTTAAGGACAGCGACGAAACGAAACAGCTCCTGAAGGACGTCTTACGACCATCTGAGCATGGGATCCGCGTTACGGATATAAGGAACATCCGTAACAAAGGCGTAGTAAAACACCTACTCGGGAAGACCAGGAAAAAAATATCAAAACCCGATGTTTAGCAAACTCAGCCCGAGTACCCGACTACCGACAAAACGGCATCCACGAGTGATATTATTCAATATTCCTCGGGACTTAACAGATCAGGGTTTCCTCAGGAGTGCTTCAGCGGGATTCCAGGACAAAGCAGACTTAGAACCCTCAGTGAAAACGTTCAAGCTAAGTCACCTAGCTAGTGCTCGGGCAGGATCGAAATGCCACCGGGACTACTAGGTTTATTCCTATCTACGTCACGTGATGGTGAAGCAAGGGGATGTCTTTGTGGACTGGAATGTGTTCCGCGTTCGTGACATTATTGGGCTTACCGTGTGTTCCAAGTGCCAAACATCGGACATTCCTTCAAGTTCTGCAAGGACCAGCAGAGACGTGGACATTGTGCAAGTGAAGGTCATACCTGGATAGATTGCCCAGAAGCTGCCGACAAGCAAGTACGTGCTACCTGTACCAGGTTTGGAAAGCCCGCTGGACATTCAACTGGAGACAAGGACACCTGCCCAGCGTATAAGGCTGCTCTTTTCAAGGACTTTGCCACCATCGATTATGTTATCTAAATAGACAGATAACGATGGTGATGTTGTGTACACGAGGGCTAAAGACTTAAAACAGTGGAGGGAGGGACATAAAATTGGCCTGGATATAGGTAATTTTACTTGTGTACAACTAAACATTCGATCCAGACCTAAATACTGGGATGTTTTACATGCTAACCTCCAAAATTGTTGGAATAATATGGATATGCCAATGCTATGATAAACTTCAATGAAAAGGGAACATATTTGTCTTTCCGAAATTCCCGGTAACAATAGCATTAGTTACTGTAGCAAATCCAAATCTGGAGGGGGTATAACCATGTATATTCGAGATACTTTACCTTTCACCCAAAATTCACTATAAACCAAGTTGTCCGAGAATATTTCTTGTATAATAACATTACCAAATAATTCTATACTTAATGTAGTAGCAAAATAAAGACCACCAAATCTTAGTAAACAATCATTTATCAATGAACTTTACTCAATATTAACAAAATGTTTAAACTTTAATGAAAATATGCTAATATTTGGTGACATAAATATTGATACGTTAAAGTATATAGATCCAATTAAAATTCACTATGAAAATCCTATTTTAAATAACTATTTTACAAAATCTTTTAACGACGTTAGAAGGAAAGGTGTGGCAAATGGTAAAGTGTTTGTTGCACATTTTTATTAGATATAATAGAAAACACAAAGAGACTGATATACTACATGCATGTGTGTATGACTTCATCATTGCATACCACTTTGTTAGGTATAATAGCAAACACAAATATACTGATATACTACATGCATGTGTGTATGAATGACTTGATTATTGCAGACCACTTTGTTAGGTATAATAGCAAACACAAAGATACTGATATACTTCATGCATGTGTGTATGAATGACTTGATCATTGCAGACCACTTTGTTAGGTATAATAGCAAACACAAATATACTGATATACTACATGCATGTGTGTATGACTTCATCATTGCAGACCACTTTGCAACAGTTGTGAACATTCCAAACTATAGAATTAATAAACACCCTATAAGTAAAGGGCCGAATGTCTCAGTTTTACCTCAAAAACTAATAGATTTTTCAATTAGATATTATAACTGGAAGTCTTTGCTTCAGACAAACGATTGGAATAATTTATATAGTAAAATAAAATGCAAGTTTAACGAAGTATATTAAAATAGTTAAATATTTATAGATGTTAAACCCAATACAAGACCTTGGATTATAAAAGAATGGATGACAGAAGATCGCATATTGAAAAACGAGATTATTTATTGTAACGTAAATACTGACCCCGCGTCTATGATTATGATGATTGTCTACGGAAGAGATTGGTGAGAGAATGTCTATGGGAGACATCCGACGGAAGGCGAGCAAGTCAACATGGCGTCGGATATAACCTGACACGGGCGGTCGAGCTCGAAGTGTTTTTTTTGGGAGGGATTATGTGTTAATTTTCTGTTTTGTTTGACGTCGGAGTGCGTCTATTGAATTTACCCGAAGTGGGTATGTTTTAGTTTATTGATTTATTGATGGCCAAATTGTGAGGCTATGAAACCAAACCGCGCGTGCCTGCTGCTTTGGAGAAAATCCCAGAAGAGTGATGAACGGACATGAGGGTCAGTTGCTGTATCGACGACCAAACAGGACATAATGTAGCATCCTCACATACCATTGTCTGAACCCCACGGAAGAAGCCGTGGCGGATGGCACTTCAGAAGAGTCGTCATAGACTTCGCTGAAGGTGACGGCGGAAATCGGTGAGCATCAGGACTGGAGAGGCCTTCCATGATGCTGAGGAGAAGAATCGGACTATAAGAACCATCATTTATTAATTAAACCTTTTCGTTTTAACTTAATCCTTCTCTTTACTCTTCTCTTTGCTCCACCATGATAATCGTGGTTTTAGAATCAATAAATTATGTTCTTTCCTTTAAATAGGGTTTTATTTACTGTATCATGATATACATCCCACTTCCCCGTGCTTCATCCATCAGTCTCACCCACGAATCTTGAGATGAGTAGAACAATAGTCGGAGAGGGTTACATTTTGGCGCCTCAACGTTTTTTGGGAATAATATTTAATATATTATGGACACGGACTCGGGAATTGATGGGTGAAGTTCGTGTTGTGTGATGTATTGATTGATACAGAAATATTATTAATTATATCTTAATATTGTTTATGTATATGTGTGCATACATGATGTCAGCGATCACGTCATTAGAAGGTTGGTAAATATTAACTGTCGTAATTTTTTGCATATTCGTGACATTGTTATTCTTGAAAGAAACGGTAATTATTTTTGCGACACAGGCATTTCCTGGCGTCGGAAACTAAAACTAATGCAAATAAATTTAAATAAGTGAAGTTAAAATGATTCATGATTTTGACAATAGATGGTGTTGCGTGTACACGGTTGTTTGCGTCTCGGATAATTTATAAACACTTATAAGTTATTTAATTCTGTTTACAATGGAGTTCAATAACATAAACAGGTATTCGAAAGAGGAATTGTATCCGCTATTTAAAAAAAAAAGAAGAAAAAGAGATAGTACGCGTCTCTTAAAGATGAAGATGACAGTGTGGTTGCATGTGGGACTACCAATCCTTCATGTCGCTCCACTTGTTTCTTCAAATGTGTTATTGTGGTCACATGTACTGGAGTTTGGTACCTTCAATACAGGTGCTCAGAATAAACACAAATTCTAATTTATTGATGATATTTTTGTGACATTTATCCTCGTTAGACTAGAATGGAAACATATTATTTGTTTCTCTGATCTTTTAGATCAGTGGCGCCCTAACAAAACAAACAAAAAAAAAAGATGACGATTGATTTTTTTTTTGTTTTGTTGTTTTTATAATATGTTGATAAGTATTTTAAGTTGATTTGTCCAATAGGTTTAGTAAATATATACTATTTTTACACTGCTAACACCAGCGTAAATCTATCAAGTATTTTTGTGATACCCGTGTCGATTTTTGAAAAAAAAAATCGAGCACCAATTTGAAAAGATAGGAAGATGTAAAATTTCGAGAGAGAGAAATTGTACTTTGCAAGTTTATATATATAGATATTGACAAATGTACCTGTTTGAAACCACACGAATAGATAGGTATTGTAACATGTAAACCCTCATCTTTATACTATTTAGCAATGGCTAAATGACAACCGAATAGTTCTATAACTATACGACGAGGAAAATTTTTGGAGGTGAATACGCAAACTATCCAATGGATATTGGTATATTGTGTCTAATTCTTTAGATACATAAAAAAAACCCTGTTGAACTGTATTGTAATCGTAATTTTCTTTGTTAAGAGGAAGAGAGGATTAGTTAAGTAGGGTATTAATAATAATAAAAATAATTTTTTGAAAATTTTGAAGTGGGAGCTTGAGTTCTCCAAACCTCACAAGTGTTAACCTAGAGAGATTGACTCTCATAAAGTGAGGAAGTGTTTGGTTCATGTAACTTGTTTATTTTTATTTATTTTATAAGTTGCTTGAGGATTATAAGTATGAAGTGTTTTCTTGCTTTTCGGTTATGCTTAACCACCAATGTATCACAACTTGATTTTTTTTGTGTATTGTCATACTAAGATATACCATTTTGTTTGTCAATTTTGACTTTTGTTTTATATTGGTTGTTACTTGTTTTCTTTGTTTTCAGTTTTTCTGTAATTGAAAAGAGTAGAGAGGAAGGTTAGGTCAAATTTTACTTCACTTTGCGGCATAAAATTTTTACGGGGAAGCGGGGAATTGTAACGTAAATACTGACCCCGCGTCTATGATTATGATGATTGTCTACGGAAGAGAGATTGGTGAGAGAATGTCTATGGGAGACATCCGACGGAAGGCGAGCAAGTCAACATGGCGTCGGATATAACCTGACACGGGCGGTCGAGCTCGAAGTGTTTTTTAGGAGGGATTATGTGTTAATTTTCTGTTTTGTTTGACGTCGGAGTGCGTCTATTGAATTTACCCGAAGTGGGTATGTTTTAGTTTATTGATTTATTGATGGCCAAATTGTGAGGCTATGAAACCAAACCACTCGTGCCTGCTGCTTTGGAGAAAATCCCAGAAGAGTGATGAACGGACATGAGGGTCAGTTGCTGTATCGACGACCAAACAGGACATAAGGTAGCATCCTCACATACCGTTGTCTGAACCCCACGGAAGAAGCCGTGGCGGATGGCGCTTCAGAAGAGTCGTTGTATCGGACGTAACGCCTCCCGGAATATCTGAAGCTGCACACTTATTATTAAATTATCGTTGTCTGTTAATATATGTAAGGGGCGGTCTGGCGAGCTTGTTCGCTCCAGACCGCTCAAACTGAAATGACTGAATAAAAACGTTGGAGAGGGACAGTTGGTGGGAGGGGGACCGACTTGTCGGGCATCTACACGGCACCGGCGGTCCGCGCTTGGTGGACCGCATAAATAGCCTGCAAACGCCAGTTTGCGGCAGTTAGCATCTGATCGCCAGCCTGACAAGTACTCCTCCCTGCCCGCCGCCCGCTCTGACTTCTGAACCACTGCTTACCTCCATCGGACAACTGCCTTTGACTTCTCACCTTTGGATACCCGACCACAGCAGAATCTACAAAAGTCGACATTGTTTCCCTTTTGCAAGGAACAATATTTGGAAATCCAGAGCGAGCCCGACGCCCGAGACATCACCGATACGATAACGACTTGACCAGCACCTACATGTTTACAGTCTTGTAACGACAATGGTCGCTTACAGTCGTCATAGACTTCGCTGAAGGTGACGGCGGAAATCGGTGAGCATCAGGACTGGAGAGGCCTTCCATGATGCTGAGGAGAAGAATCGGACTATAAGAACCATCATTTATTATTTAAACCTTTTCGTTTTAACTTAATCCTTCTCTTTACTCTTCTCTTTGCTCCACCATGATAATCGTGGTTTTAGAATCAATAAATTATGTTCTTTCTTTTAAATAGGGTTTTATTTACTGTATCATGATATACATCCCACTTCCCCGTGCTTCATCCATCAGTCTCACCCACGAATCTTGAGATGAGTAGAACAATAGTCGGAGAGGGTTACATTATTTAAACGGTGGAAAAAAATGCAATTTATGAAAAACACTATAAACGTTTTCGTAATTTTGTTACTAAATTAATAATCAAAAGTAAAGCAATATTTTTTTATGATATATTTAAGAATAATTTTACAGATATCAAAAAGACCTGGGACGAAATAAATAAAATTCTAGGACGTAGGACAAAGAGTAACTGTGACGGTGTAATCTGTAGGTATATGTTAAAAAAATCAATATGTGTAAAATGTTACAAACTAATTTGAAAATTATTCTTCATTTGACTCAATGGTTCATAAATGTGATTTTAAGGGGCTATTTCACCATCTTTTATTTATCACCACCGGCTATTTATCAGATTTTAAAGATGGCGTCAAAAGTCAAAACACTCAAAACATTCTGACAGCTGCTAGTGAAGTGAGCCGATTATGGATATGATTGAAGATTTGGCCCTAATCGAAGAATTAGAAGATGTCGAAGCACACGACAGAGCGGCTATGCGTAGACCACGAATGTTAAGAGCTCGCTTAAATTTCTTGGAGGTTTTAGATGATCTTGACTTTAGATCGCGATTTCGGTTCACGAAAAATGCCGTTATTATTATCCACGGTCAAATAAAAGACAAAATCTGTCCAAGGACCACCCGGTATGTAATAATATACGCCCTTAAAATATATCACGGAATATTTGTACTTGCATCATAGTAAACGATGTGCATACCCAAGTTCACCATAATAATTGTTTTCAGAAATCATGCTGTATCAACAATCGTCAGGCTTTTATTGACCTTGCGGTACTTCGCAAATGGCTCATATCTGATGTCTGCCGGTGACTTTGTTGGTGTCAGCAGATCATCCGCCTGGCGAATCATAAAGGAGTGCTCGGAGGCTATTGAGCACCTTCCCCCAATACATATTAGGTTTCCTCAAGATCTGGCTCCCCTAAAAGAGGCATTTTATAATTTGGCTCGGTTCCCAAGGGTCATTGGGGCTATCGACTGCAGGCATGTTGCTATGTCACCTAATAAGTACCTACGCTATGTCAATATCGTACTATGGTACTATAGTCGTTACAATTATAATAATATGAAGACTATTCAAAAATAACAAGTTGACGTCCATTCACAGAACTTTGGACGGTAAAGCAACAAGCTGTGTGTTGTCTTGTGTTTGTTGCCTGATACCATCGCCATCGCACTTGTTTGTAAATTAGACAACCTCACTATGTACCCATGCAACTTTACTGAAAATGTAATTACTTGACTTGTTACAGATGGAGAAAATGCCGAAGTCTACCGCAACAGGAAGGGTGTATTTTCCATGAATGTACAAGTCATCTGCGACTCGGGTTTAATTGGCAATTTATAGATATGAATAGAGCTAACCGACGGTCAGCTAACGAACACTTGTTGAGATGATGGTGAAATAGCCCCTAAGGCGACAAACATTGTCCCGATAGTCACCGCAAAGTTTGTATATACCACGAGTATCACTCGCGGACATATTGAATATGGTAAAACTTCTTAAAAATTCAAAGTACCAAGGCATAGACAATATCCGAATGTTTGATATAAAAAGACACATATATATTTTCGGTCCTATATTAACCCATCTGATTAACACAAGCTGTAATATCAGATGAACTCAAATGTAGTATTGTCAGATCTATTTACAAAAGTAAGAAACACACTGATATAGGACACTATAGACCGATTAGTAGATTGCCCGCTATAGAAAAGATTCTCGAAAGATACATCTTTTTAAAACTAATAAAATACTTGGAGTGGTTTTCTCTAATAGATTACAATCAATTTGGTTTTAAAAATAAAGTACTGAAATGTTACTTTGAAAATGAGACTTCATAAAGCCAAATTTTATCTGCCTATGAAAACTATGTAACTAACTTATTTATTTATAGCGGAATCGACCGTGAGGTATGGGATAACTTCTTGGGGACACACGTGTAAGACCAACATAATACATTTACAGCAGATTCAAAACGCCATGGTAAAGTTGCTAGAAAGTAAAACAGTTTTTAGCAAATGCAAGACACGCGATACAATAACAATGGGCAATACATAACCTATCTGAGGTTCAAATATCTCTCTCTCCAGTACCATAGTTACTTTAAACAGAGTGATTTACAGCACATTAAAAAGAGGAAATAGTTACAGCTTACATAGATCGATCGGTGTCTGTCAGCACGCGGCGCCATCGCAAAAGGTGACGCCCAGGAACGCGGGGTCCCACACAGACAGCATTCTGTGACTTACAGGAAGTTAATGCGCTGGTCTTTGACTTTAATAATTAGGTTTATGCAAAGACAATGAGTTTACAATGTACTAAAAGCATGGAAGGCAAGATGACGCCAGAAACCACGCAGGGTGACCACGTGCCCAAGGGCACGTTATACGCACCTCTCTATTGTATGGCCGTTCTCGTAAGAATGGCCGCTAATGGCCGCTCCACGAGCGGGCTCACGGACTGGCGGGCGGAAGTGGCGCCGTTGGTGTCGGAGCGCGAAACTAGCCACGAGCGGCTAGATGTATTTTATAAACGACTAGATTCTCCTATTAAATTGTAGCGAACTTTGTTACATAACAACACAATACACGACTTACACAATATAGGAATGATAGTGCCAATATTTCAAAATAAATATGGTCAACGAACCCTTGAATACATTATACCTTTTATATTTAACAAGTTGTCATACGAATTTAAAAACAATTGCTCTTTCAGTGATGTTAAAGTGTTGGCTTTTGGAAAGTACCTTGTGTATTGATGGTAACAATTATGATGGTTTCCTTGGTTGTATAGCTCCTTGATATCTGCTGTATTTACGCTACTTTGCTCTTTCTAACATTGTCTATTGAACAAATATGGTGGTCTCCTTGATTATATATCTACTTGATAGCTGGGGGTATCTTTAAAATTATTTAAGTGTTACTATTATATGAAGCCTATCCTCACTGTATCAAAATAGTACTGCTGTTTTTTTAAATATTTTATTTCTCAATTTGTTTGTACTTGCTGATATTTTGATATTTTTATAATACTGATATTTTTATAATACTGATTTTTTTATAATACTGATATTTTTATAATACTGATATTTTTATAATATTATTTATAACGATATTATGAAATTGGACTCTAGTATCTTTATAACAAAACTGTGATGCTGTTTTCATATATTTTTTTAGAAATATTTTTTCCAACTTGTGTACATTGATCACAAAAAGCATGCACCTATATTTTTCTAATTTTGCTCTTCATTTATAGGAATAAGCAAAAAAAAAATATAAACAATTCAGCTCAATCAAATAATGTATAAATTAACAAAATTATTGAAAACAATTAGGCAAACCATATAAAATTATTCACAGATGATTCCAATATCAGTCAGGATTCCCACTGTGGGGCCAGTGTGTGTGTTCTACGTATGAAAATTAGTCTCCCCCACAAATTTCCCAAAGAATGCTCCATTTTCTCGGCTGAATACATAGCTATCATAGAAGCACCGCATCTTGTCAAATCGCACAATATTAGAAATTAGAAACGCCCTCATTCTTTCACATTCTCTTAGCTCACTACAAAAATAAGTTCAACCCCACTCAATTCTAATAGCGATTCCCTTATCGTGTATTCCATTTAAAGTCCGATAAATGATATTTCTGTTCCAGTTAGAGATTATTTCTCTATTCTAAAAAGAAAATAGAAACTACAATGGTTCTCTGAATGGAACACAGCTTCTCTAACAAAAGGTCATCAGTACTCATTAATACAACCTTTTATTCCGGTCGAGCCCTGGTTTCATAAATACACTTGCATGCCAAAAAAATATTTCCTTCATAACTCGAATGAGACTAGGCCACACTTCTTGTCTTAGTTATCTCACCAGATTTCCGAAGGTCGCGGGTTCAAATCCCGGCGCGCCCAAGTAAATTTTATTTAATTAATTTGTGCTGTTTCACAATTAATTAACATAAAATTAATATATAGTATATTTGCGCACGTTCCAGAGTGGAAGATGCTTTCAGTATCGCCCTGGTGAAAGACCACTATTCAGAATTGAAACGTTGCTTGAAATGGCTTTTAGGCGTGTTTGGTGACCAGATCTGAATAGCCAGGTATTTCCCTATTTTCCCTACCTTCCTCTCCCCCTTCTCCTTCCCTTCCCCAATACCTTCAGCCTCACAACATTCCCCAATTGGGGATGCCATAGTCTCACTGGCTCCAGATGGTTGGGAGCAGTTGAGACTCTTGTGAGGTATTAATATTAAAAAAGGAGGGTACTCTGGACCATAATTTCTTTGAGTGTCTTATCAATGACCAATTTCCAAACTTTATGAATGAATTGTTAAAACTTAAAATTTAACAGTTCACCAGTATTGTATATAGCTCTTATGTGGTACTAAAAAAAATGATTGTTTCCGATTACAGTCATACATGGTCCTACACATGCGCGATGGGTAACCTGACCATATGTCCCGTTTTTCGGTACTCTGTCCCGTTGTCCCCGAGGAGAGCTTCGGGACGCCAAAATGTCTCGTGTTCAAAATTATCACAATATGACTTGTTCTATTTTTGATGCCGATGTTCGTCATTAACTGTTTGGATTTCCTCCAAATCGACCTATGAGAGAATGTCATTTGGTCACTAGTTACTATTAATTGCTAGCCAAATTTTAGTTTAAACAATACATTGTTTAAATTAAATATGAGAATTAAATTTTGAACATCATCAGGAGTTCTTAATCATCGTGGATCTACACGCTTTACTCGTGATGCCAGACAATGCCAGAAAAGTATCCACCATCCGGAAACGGGAAGGAAAATATGGTAATTTCCACATAAAACCTTAAATAATAGTTCAAATTGGTATAAAACGCCCATAGAAACAAGATTCCAGCGTAGGTGAACTCCATTATATTCTACACCGCTAGTTGTAGGAACCTGCCGCATTAGCGGCGACTTTCGCAAGAAATAATCAACTTGCTTCTGTAATGATGCATAATAACATAATTATTTACCGTTAGCATCACCTTTTTTAAGTCACATCGAGGTTCACTATCGTACTGACGGTTCGATAGTGCATGTTCGGTGTATGATGTTCTAATAATTTAAAAAATTTAAAAAAATTCGTAAATAGTCGTAATTTAAAAAAAAACTGTTTTAATTTATTTAAGGAATGTTGTAGTGGCTTTTTAAATCATCTGGCAAACTACGCGTTTAGACATCGTTGATGTTAAACCAATGAATACGTTTATAGTTTTCCTGTGTATAGAATTGAAGGATATGACCGACCTTTGAACTACTTTAAGAGTTTTGTAAATATTTTTTTTAACCAAATATTTTAAACATTCTGATTTATTTTTATTACTCAGCGATTTGAAGAAGAAATTGCTCTTTAACAAAATAATTTTATTTTGTGATAAAAAACACAGAAATCATGAAAAATAGCTATTGTGCCGTGTCGCGCGGTAAGATAGCCTCAACGTAATACACTCTTTCTGGATTCTACTCCTAATATCACGATATCAATGTGATAAACATTCAAATGAATACAAATATAAACAACAAGGGTAATTCAAAATAAATTAATTATATTTATACAATAGACAAAACGGGTTATCCAGTTTGCAATGGTAGTTACAGGGATCCACAGGGTTATTGATGTTTATCAGATTTTAGTTCAAACGAGTCAGGTATCTGTGACGTGGCAAATGGCAATGTTTACCCGATGTTAAAGAATATAAACTCCCTATACATGTAATCCTTGAAGAAATCCTACAAAATTAATTACGCCCAAATTATTACCATCATTAAATATTTAAAAAATCTAAACTTTATACGTTTAGAGGATTAATATTATTGTGTTTACGTATTTTTAATGATGAGGAAGTCAACACTTGAAAATCTGAAAGTAATGTCGTACAAGTTAATGTTATCTTGATATAACCATTCTCGCCCCAGGTCGGTCCCCAGGAGTTCTTCACTAGGTAGTAATCACCGCCAGTTTCGTCAGTTCCGTAGCCCACGGCTAGCACCTGTAAATTTAAGAGTTTTGTAGCAATAGGGTATAGGTAATTCTTATCCATTTTAACGGCCTCTATGGTTGAATAGTTCCGATCTTCGGCTACGAATCCGGAGATCGCGGGTTCAAATTCCGGCGTGACAAGAAAATTCTATGGGATAGATAAATGTTTTTTCAAATTTTATTCAATTAAAATATTTTGACAAGTTCCAGAGTGGTAGATACTTCCAGCATCGCCCTGCTGAAAGACCACAACTTGTAATCGAAACCTTGTTTGAATTAGCATCAGCCGTGTTTGGTGACCAGATTAAATAGCCAGGTATTAAAAACGTAGCCCAATTGGGGATGCCATAGTCTTAGTAACTCCAGACGGTTGGGAATAGTTGGGACTCTTGTGCGGTACTCACATTGAGAGAAAAAAAAGTATCTTTCAAAAACGGTTTATTTTTCAAAGCAACATTACACAACTGGCGTTTACCAAAATTGCTTCATTTCTTCTTAAAATGTGGAACAAGGACAAATATTACCCATTGCCATCTCCTTTTCTCAAAATGCAGCTAATTATTTGACCTTTTCAGTTATTACCTCCACCATTATCACTAACAGAAAGAAAAAAAAACTTTTTGTCTCTGCTGAAAAAATCCTCCAGAAAAGGGAGGAAGTATACATGTTGATTAAAATTAGTACGAAATCTCTGGTTTATCGACTTTCAATAAAGTGGTTAAAACAATGTTGAATCATATATTTTAATTAAAATGGTGCAACAAAATAAGTTGGTGTTATTGAAGATGTAAAATAATATGTGCTGACATATTGGTCGCGGGAAAGCTAACCATTTTGATTTGTTTGCATTGGGAAGTGCTACAAGTCTGGTAGAATTCACATAAATTTAATTTATCAGTCAGTATTTCGTGATGCCTTCAAACTCAAAGATTAAATAACAAATCAACATGTCGGAGTACTCACTGCATGGGTGAGATTCTTTGAACTGCAGTTTGGCTCGTAGTAGACCCCTTGATTGTAGTTTGCAAAGGACGTTTGACTGGAATCAATGCCCACTGCCACGGGCCCCTCGTTGGCTATGGCCTCGGTCAGGTCCGCTTCACTGTACTTTGATGTAGCCGCTGACGTTAGCTCCTGAGTTCTTGGGCTCGTACCTGTACACAAATTCTAACGATGAACTGAGTCTTGTCAATGAAGGCTGGAGCCAATATCCACGCTTTCAACTTATGATATTGTGAATAAAAATTTAAAATCTCTCTTGTTTTCCATTAGAAATAATAAATTCACAATTGTTATTAGATCATAAAAAGTAACACAGAGGTTGGAAACAAAATAAGGGCCGATCTATATCGGTATACTTACTTGCAAGTTCCTTTAACACCCGTATAGGGGTAGGATTCCTCAGTGTCGATTCCTCCCTGTTCCTTGATGACGTCGTAGGCTTTTTCCATGAGTCCTCCATCGCAGCCGTTATTACTTTTTGAACAATCCACCAGGCATTGGACCGAGAGGGCGGTGAGTTTATTATATTTCAAAAAAACCCGACCTTCCAATGATCCAACCTGCCAAAGAAAATTTATTCACATTATTTAAATATGGTAGGCACTCACCCACTCGAGTAATATTACTTTTCCATATGAAAAAAAAAAGAGTTCTATTTTTGAATGTAGGTATTCAAATATGTCCATAAAAGAGGTAAACCCCCAAAAGGGATAATAAATACACAGTGCAACATGTAATCCTTTCTCATATGTTTTTAATATGTTCTTAATGAATAATTTTAAAATTTCTGATAATACACAATACAGAATGATGAAAGTGGTTTTAAACAACCCCAAAATGGGCATCAACTCACGTGGTGGATTTATAGGAATTTAGTAGTGTGATTTAACAGTGTTTGTACTTCTACAAATGTAGGTCTGATTGTTATATTTCTTTTTGGATAAAAAGTTTTTTTGTCAACGTAAAATATTGTTATTTAGTAAACTTTTAGGGCCTTAAGCTCTGTGACATTAATAATAATAATATTTGGATGATTTGTATAGCGCCGTTTTTGTATAAAATCACCTCAAGGGCGCTGTGAGATTATATTGGTGTTTTATGACTAAATTTAATAATTTTGATGAAACGGGATTATTCTCAATTTTATTTCACTGCATTCCCTACATCTGAAAGTGGTGAACTTTTCCAAAGATCTTGTGTTTTTACGCGTTATTTCGGTCAATAGTATTTCCGGGCGACCGTGAACGCGCTGTTTTGCAGGGAAAATCTTGTGTAAAACCAATTAAAGTCTCCGGAGACTGGCCATTCCTTGTTCTTCCCCGAAATCTGGCTTTAGTTGCTCTGTTTTCTTTTCTGGAATTTTGTGACCTACTTTATGGCATTTTACCAACAGAAGAATTCTTACTTCCAATTTTTGTCAAATTACTCCATTTCCTTGATAAACAAGTCCTTAGAACACGAACCTTTGAGACAAAATATATTAATTATAAAAGATTTGAATTTTATGGACAATTTAAATATGTAAAGATATTTAAAGAGGTGAAAGAATATAAAAAAATGAGCAAAAATGGGCACGATTTAAATAATAAAAAAAAAATGATACAAAAGTTAAGGTGAGATAGTACATCAATATTTTGGTTAAATTTTGCTTACGAGTCAACTAAAAACCTGAGTAATTCAAAACGTAATGTGATTTTACTACATCCCCAATACATTTAACAAAAACTTGTATAAATGAATAAAAAAATTAAACAACCTGAAATATTTAGTTCGTACCTGAAGGTATTGGAACCATGATGAAAAAAGTTTCTAAGTGCATGATTTGAATGTTACAACTCCCTAAATATTACATTGGAAATATTGCTCGTTTACCCACACGTTTTGACTGGTATTTACTGAGGTGCTGAGGAAAGATGACAGATGTGATCGAGTCGGGTGGTGATGAAAATGATGCAACAGTAAATAATTTTAACAAGTAATAACAATATTTAGTGGTCTCCGTCATTTCACAAATCTGTTTATTGCCAACCTTCACATATTGATGGAATGTGTGCCGTACGTAATAAGGCAGTCGGTTTAATTACGTCGGTGTCAACTATCTTTTTCTAATATTGCGTCCTGTGCATGTAAAATCATATTTTCTCAGGCGAAAACTTTCTAATTTAACGTTTTAATCTGGAGTGACCTGCCTTTCTGTGTCTGTTTGCACATATTAATATAAACCATATCAAGTATTATTTGTACAATGCCATTGAGGTAATTTTTCGCCAAAACGGCGCTATACAAGTCATCCAAGTATTATTTTCTACTAATTTTCCTCTTAACGTCAAGTGTTTGAAATTTTATCAAGATTTATCAAAATTCTGCGTTAAGGGGAGGGAATAAAGGACGTGGTAGTTTATTAAAATCTAAAGTAGGCAGTGACCTTCCTCTTGTTTCGAAAGTAATATTTTAAAAATTTCTTTAAGCTTAATTTCTTTCTTTACAAAACAAGCAAATACCGCCCGCCCCGGAGATTCTTTTTATATAATAGAAGATATATATACAGATATTCGAAACTGACGAAGTCTAGAGGAAAGCATGCGGGGCTTGTATCATACCAATATTTGTTTTGGTTTTAAGACTAAAATACCCAACCAGATAAAATTATCAGAATTATTAAATGAAGACCACAATATATTTAAAAATTGTAACTGATCTAAAAAAAAAATTCCCAGCTACCTTAGAAATATGGAAATATGAGGAAAAAATACGTATTGGCAAATAATAATATTAAAGTCTAAAGACAGCAAAGAACTCACCGCTGCTTGTAAAAAAGTTCTGACGGTACTAAACTCTCGGAACTTTGGGTGACTAGCGAAGTTCCCGAAGATGAAAGAACGTCCGACCAAAGGAACGTATTTCGACTGATGCTGGTGGTGCTGGAGATTTTATTTTTATAACGATTTGTTTCACGAGTCCCGTGACAACTATGGAAGATTGAAAACTATTTTAATTTTACTATCGTCTATTAAAAAAGACATAATTAACTTTTTGGCTACGTTACTACGTTTTGAAATGTAAAAAAGTGATTGCAAAAATTAAAAAAAATATATTAATATAATGTTTTAGAAAGAAGCGAACATATACAACCTAGCGCGATAACTTTAATGACATGATTAACAAGGAAAATGAAAATTAAAATTTACCATTCAAAAATTCATTCATAATTTTTTAATATTCGCAAGTTCCCAAAATTCAAATTTAAAATATTTTAAGTATATTTGTTATCAAAATAATTTTGTTCAAAGAAAACGGAACAAAAACTATATTTGTTTGGCTGTAATGCAATTTTCTCACATTTCGACACTACAATACTAAAACATCGGGGGGAAAGATTTTATTGACCATAATTTATTGCAAGTTTCATTAATCAAAACATTTTTAATAATTAGCATAGTAACAAAAATAATAAGCTCTTTTTAGTTTTCTAGTTTAAAACGAATTTATTTTTCTTCTTTACCCTTCTAAGAATATAGTAATTTTCATATATTATATATTTATTTATTTGTAAGAAACAAACAGCTTTTAATACAGATTTACATAAAATGAAGTTTTACAGAAGGTAAGCCAACAAAGTTTCTAATGCTAAAAGTGGTTCAGTAAATATGTTTTATTAAAAAAAGGAAGGTATGAGAGAAAGAGGAAGATAGGACCGGGACAGGAGATGCCCTCGATACATTTTATAGGCGTGCATCACAATTTGTGGTCGTACCTATTACTGCGGTTCGATATTTTTAAAGGGTATTGTGAAGAATGTCGATATTGTGAAATTGTCTGTTATATTGCGCACAAATACGTCGAGACATCTTTGAGCTGTGTGGTCGAACTTAAGGCAGTGGTAGCATTGCGTGAGTGGGTTACAATCTTCGATGTACACTCGTATGAATTTTATTATTTTTTGTCTAATAATATTCTTCTTAATTTTCCGGTTGTTTCAATAATGTAGTTGGTGGTGTCGTTTTCTTTACCTTCATATGTTTGTTTTTTTAAATCTTTGATAAGTTTAATATTATTATTGTCTTCTTGATTTAATTCTTAATTTTGTTGTATAATTCCATCTATAATATCCTCTTCAGTAACTTGGTATTGGAGCCTTTTTTAATATCAAGAACGGTTTCTTTTCTTTTTATTTCTTCCGCCAAAATCTCCTTTCCAGTTATCTTATTTATTTCGTTGATTAATATTTCTGTATCGTCTTTTTTTAGCATGAAATTATCTTTTTTTTTTCGCCAATCTTGTTAACTCCTTTGACTCTGACTTAAATTTTTGTTAAATTAATATTTTTTTGTACTTTTATTTTTATGCTCTCCACCGATGTTAATAAAATTGCGTATTTCGGTTCAATGTTTGTTATTGTCACAGACTTGGGCGTATGTTTTCGATTGCTTACTAGAATTTCTTCGAGTTTGTTGGTGTATTGTTGGTTATTAATAATCATAGTTTATTGCAAATCTATGATTTTTTTTGCAGGCAGATTTGCTCACTTTGAAATATTTCTTCCAGGGATATTATACTTTGCTACAACGATATTTTTATTTTGGAATCTTTTACGAAAGTGATTTTATTTATTAAATCTTAAATGCTTTTAATGATTTCTTGCGTTTCCATATTGGGTATGCAGATAGCCCGGTGGGCGAGATATTATTTGTACACTATAACTTTTGATCACAGTTGTCACCAATATACAGGACTGAACTCCTTCGATGCTGGGGCGAATATAAATTACATTATTGTTATATCGGAAAACTTGTCATCTATATTGACGAGGATCAATAACATTTTCCTGTAAGCTGTCCTGTTCTGAGGATGTGTGTTATCCGATAGTATTATTTTAAGTGGTAGATATTTTCATTATCATCCTGGCGAAACATTCAGAATTGAAATGCTGCTAAAAATTACTTGAGCCATGTTTTATAACCAGGAGCGCTATTCTGGTTCTTTTTAAGGAATTAAGATTTAAGTATTTAAGATTCCAAATCCTTTTCCTTAGGCTTAAAGACTTCTTGATTGACGCAAAAATCCGGATAGACGTAGTAAAAAAAATCCTAAACAGATTTTTAAGAGATTATTTTACAACATCCATAATTTTTTTTTTTTTATATTTTAAATTGAAAATTAACCAATTAAATTCACTTATATTGCATTTTTTTAAAATCATAAATACGCATTCACGCAGTATTACGTTTTGTAAAAAGGTACGATAGTAGCAAAAATCGTTCATATTACACTATTGAATAGTTTCTGACTCCATTACAAAACTTTAGTTGTTCCTTGAGTGCGAGTTCGGAACTAGTGAATCCAGATTTCCGAGCTGGAAGTGAGTACACGCCTTCGGAATCGGATTCATTGTAGTCAGTCCGGCCGGAACGAGTCTCTTCTATGCCGCGCCTACCATGAATTGGCAAACATTGTGAACTACCGTGCCGAAAATGTCAACATCTATATAATGTTTAATATTGTTTACTAACTAGTAATGTTTGAAGTAAATAATAATGTAATTGGTAACATACTTAATTCGTCATTTTTAATGAATGTCGTTCGCTGAATTTTGCTGAAAGCTGTCATCCGATAGAACCGGAACGGCAGTTAAGCAAGAAGTCTTTAAGCCCAAGAAAAAGATAAGGAATCTTCATTAAAAAGAACGGGAATTGCGCCTTAGATCTAAATATCTAGGTTCTTCCTCACATTCCTCTTACCCATGTCTTTCCCGTCCTCACGGCCTACAGCCTCACAACATACCCACCCATTGGTGATGACATAGTCTCACTGGCTCTAGCGAGCTGGAACTCTTATGTGATACTAAAAAAAAAGGATTGTTTCCTATTACAGTCATACGTGGTTTTACTACACATTACTACGCTATGGGTAACCTGACCGTATGTCCCGTTTTTCGGTACTCTGTCCCGTTGTCCCCGCGGAGACCAACGGGACGCCAAAATGTTTCGTTTTCGGCATTATCACAATAGGACTTGTCCTATTTTTGATGCCGATGTTCGACATTAACCATTTGGATTCCCTCCAAATCGACCGATGAAAGAATGTCATTTCGTCACTAGTTACTATTAATTGCTAGCCAAATTTCTTTTTAAATAAAACATTGTTAGAAACTAATTTATAACATTATCAGGATTTCTAAATCATCGTGGTTCTACGCGCTTTACTCATGATGCCAGACAATGCCAGAAAAATATTCACCATTCGGAAACTGGAAGAAAAATATGGTCATTTTCTCATAAAACCTTAAATAATAGTTACTTAAACAATGACAAATTTCAAATGGGTACAAAACGCCCACAAGAACAAGATTCCAGCGTGGGTGAACTCCATCATATTCTACACCGCTAGTTGTACGAATCTGCCGCCAAAGGGGAGGCTTTCGTAAAAAAAAATCAACTTGCTTCTAAAACATAATTATTTACCGTTAGCATCACATTTTTTGGGTCACATCGAGGTCCACTATCGTACTGACGTTTCGACAGTGCATGTTCGGTGTATGATGTTCTAATATATAAAGGTGGATTTTCGCTGGGCACTGAGAGGCCGAGACACGAGTCGTAATTTAAAAAAAAAAAGTATTTTAAGGAATGTTCTAGTGGCTTTTTAAATCATCTGGCAAACTACGTGTTTAGACATCGTTGATGTTAAACCAATGAATACGTTTATAGTTTTCCTGTGTTTAGATTTGAAGGATATGACCGACCTTTAAACTACTTTAAGAGGTTTTGTAAATATTTTTTATACCCAAATATTTTAAACATTCTAATTTATTTTATTACCCAGCGATTGGAAGAAGAAATTGCTCTTTACAAAATAATTTTATTTTGTGATAAAAAACATAAAAATCATCAAACATAGCTATTGTGCCGCGTCGCGCGGTAAGATAGCCTCAACGTAATACTCTATTTCAGGATTCTACTCCTAATATCACGATATCAATCTGATAAATATTCAAATGAATAAACATATAAACAACAAGGGTATTTCAAAATAAATTTATTATATTTATACAATAGATAAATCGGGTTATCCAGTTGACACTGCTAGTTACAGAGTCCACAAGGTTATTGACGTTCATCACGTTTTAGTTCAAACGAGTCAGGTATCTGTGACGTGGCAAATGGCAATGTTTACCCGATGTTAAAGAATATAAACTCCCTGTACTTGTAATTGCTTGAAGAAATCCCACAAAATTAATTACGCTCAAATTATTACTATTATTAAATACAAAAAAAAAACCTAAATGTTATACGTTTAGAGGATATATATTATTGTGTTTACATATTTTTAATGCCGAGGAAGTCAAAATTTGAAAATCTGAATGTAATGTCGTACACGCTAACGTTATACGACAAGTGGATATACACCGTAGGTTGCGATTCCGCAGTTATTTTTTCTGTTTCTAGCCATCTTGATATAACCATTCTCGCCCCAGGTCGTTCCCCAGGAGTTCTTCACGAGGTAGTAATCCCCGCCAGTTTCGTCAGTTCCGTAGCCCACGGCTAGCACCTGTAAATTTACCAGTTTTGTAGCAATACGATATAGATAATTCTTATCTATTTTGACGGCCTCCGTGGTTGAGCAGTTCCGATCCTCGGCTACGAATCCGGAGGTAGCGGGTTCAAATTTCGGTGTGACAAGAAAATTTTATTACATCGATAAATGTTATTTCAAATTTTATATAATAAAAATATATTGACATGTTCCAGAGTAGTAGTGGTATACAGAATTGCCCTGGTGAAAGACCACCATTTTGTAATCGAAACGTTGTTTGAATTATCTTAAGCCGTGTTTTGTGACCAGATCTAAATTGCCAGGTACCAGGTATTGTGGATGCCATAGTTTTACTGACTCCGGACAGTTGTGACTCTTATGCGGTTTTTTTAAAGCAACATTACACAACTGGCGTTTAGCAAAATTGATTCATTTCTTCTTAAAATGTGGAACAAGGACAAATATTACCCATCGCCATCCCATTTTCTCAAAATGTATCGAATTATGTTACCTTTTTTCAGTTATTACCTTCACCATTATTACTGATAGAAAGAAAAAAAACTTATTGTCTACGCTCCAAAAATCCCCCATAAAAGGAGGGAAGAATAGATGTTGATTAAAATAAATAAGAAATCTATGGTTTAGCCACTTTCAATTAAGTGCTTAAAACAATGTTGTGTGATTTATTTAAATAATAAATCAACCCGTCGGTGTACTTACTGCATGGGTGACATTCTTTGAACTGCAGTTTGGCTCGTAGTAGACCCCTTGTTTGTAGGTTATAATAGACCCTTGAGTGGCATCGATGGCCACCGCCACGGGCCCCTCGTTGGCTATGGCCTCCGTCAGTTGCGCTTCACTGGTCGGTTTAATTCTCAAGTAGCCGCGGATCTTAGCTCCTGAATTCTTGGGGTCGTACCTGTACACAAATTATAACGATGAACTTGAGTCTTCTCAGTGAAGGCTGGAGACAATATCGACGCTTTCACCTTTTGATGTTGATAATAAAAATCTATAAACCCTATTATTTTCCATTAGAAATAATAAATTCACAGTTATCATTAGATAATAAAAAATAACACAGAGGTTGGACATATAATAAGGGTCGATCTATATCGGTATAATTACTTGCAAGTTCCTTTAACACCCGTGTAGGGGTAGGATTCCTCAGTGTCGATTCCTCCCAGCTCCATGATGTCGTCGTAAGCTCTATGCATGAGTCCTCCATGGCAACCGAAATTACTTTTGGAACAATCCACCAGGCATTGGACCGAGAGGGCGGTGAGTTTATTATATTTCAAAAAAACCCGACCTTCCAATGATCCAACCTGCCGTAGAAAATTTATTCACATTATTTAAATATGGTAGGCACTTACCCACTCGAGTTATATTACTTTTCCATATGAAAATAAAATGAGTTCTATTTTTGAATGTAGGTATTCAAATATGTCCATAAAAGAGGTGAACCTACTAAAGAGATATTACACAGTACAATATGTAATCCTTTCACATGTGTTTTTAATATGTTCATAATGAATAATTTTAAATTTACTATTAAATTTACTGATAATATACAATACAGAATAATAAAAATGGTTTTAAACACCTCCAAAAACAAGTCACGTGGTGGATTTATAGGAATTTAGTAATGTGATTTAACAGAGTTTTAACTTCAACAAATGTGGGTCTGATCGTTATATTCCCTTTTGGATAAAAAGTTATTTTGTCAACAGTAAAATTTTGTTATTTAGAAAACTTTTGGGTTCTTTAGCACTGTGACTTTAATAATAATGATATTTGGATGATTTGATGAAGGGCGATGTGAGATTATGTTGGTGTTTTATGACTAAATTTAATAATTTTGATGCAACGGGATTATTCTCAATTTTATTTGACTGCATTCCCAACATGTGAAAGTGGTGAACTTTTCCAAAGATCTTAGGTTTTTATTATTTATTCGTTATTTCGGTCAATAGTATTTCCGGCGACTGTGAACGCGCTGTTTTGCAGGGAAAATCTCATTAGGTGTAAAACCAATTGAAGTCTCCGGAGACTGGCCATCTCTTGTTCTTCTCCTGAAATCTAGCTGTAGTTATTCTGTTTTCTTTTCTGGAATCTTGTGACCTACTTTATAGCATTTTAAATATAAAGCAATTCTATTTTCAATTTATGTCAAATTACTCCATTTGCTTGATAAACAAGTCCTTAGAAGACGAACCATTGAGAAAAAATTTATGAATTATAAAAGATTTGAATTTTATGGATAATATAACTCTGTAAAAATATTTAAAGAAGTGAAAGAATATAAAAATGAGCAGAAATGGGAACGAATTAAATAATAATAAAAAAAATGATACAAAAGTTAACTTAAGATAGTACGTCAATATTTTGTTAATATTTTGGTTACAAGTGTACTCAAAACTGTGTATTTAAGAAGAGATTGTAGTTTTATTACATTCTCAATATATTTAAAAAATATGTTCATAAATTTAAAAAAAAAAAAAATATATGTATTTAGTACGTACCTGGAGGTATTGAAACCACCTTGAAAAAAGTTTCTCAGTGCATGACATAAAAAGTTACAACTCCCTAAATATTACAAAT
Organism: Halesus radiatus; assembly: GCA_022606495.2. NCBI lineage: Eukaryota > Metazoa > Arthropoda > Insecta > Trichoptera > Limnephilidae > Halesus > Halesus radiatus. Next base: position 32,785 of record JAHDVE020001377.1, read on the forward strand.
ATTTCTCATTTACCCACACAATGACTGGTCTTTGCTGAGGTGTTGAGGAAAGATGACAGGTGTTATCGAGTCGGGTGGTGGTTAAAATGGTGCAATAGTAAATAATTTTAACAACTAATAACAACATTTAGTGGTCTATGTCATTTAACAAATCTGTTTATTGCCAACCCTCACATACTGGTGGAGCCAATGTGCGCTGTACCGAATACGGCAGGCGTTTTAATTACGGCGGTGCCGCTTTATGCGTTGTCATAAATTATTCTAAAATGAAAGGAAGAAGGGTGTCAACCAATGAGGTATAATTTAATAAATAAACCTACTGGAAGGAGTGTTGGGAAGTCTGAGCGCGAGGCGACTGGACGACGCGGAGGTAAACACTGCAGTCTTTGGCAAAAGGGAAAGGAGGGAAACAACAGAAACGAAGCCATTTCCTACAGGCGACTAGGACTCTCCGAGGGCTGCAGCGCTGATGATATAATATATGGAATTACTCACGGCACTGAATGCCCAGCATGATCCACAAAAGCCTTGACGCTTAACTTTCGTCACGGCACCTTTAGCTGTCCAGTTAACACTGTCAGGGATCGTCGCGTTGCCCAGTGAGATGTAGGTGTCTCCCTCCAAGTTTTCGTATCTAAACATTGGAATGACAAAAACATTTTTTGTATATCATCGACAAGGAGGCGGTCTGCATTGCTCTCGTATTAATCGTGGCAGCCCAACTATTTGAAAATGTAGTGAGGTTTAATGGAAGGCTTGGGAAGAGACTGGCTTCAGATCTAGTAAGTAAATACTTTTCTTCTATCTGTATTTATAAGCGCACATCTCATAGCGATCCCTTTTTCATGTACCTCTTTCCTTAACGAATGTCGCTCTTCCTAGAAAATTGGCAATGTTTCAGAAACATCGAACGAAAACAAAAGAAATGATAATTTTTTAAATGAAAGATAACTTTTTTAAGTGAGTGTTGTCCTAGAAAAATCTACCTACTCTTGGAGTGTCTCGTCTTATGGAGAAAATTTCCTTTACCTACACATCGTAGTTAACCATAAGCAAGTGGACAACCACTTAAATCGTTGGGGACGTTAAAACTGCACAAAGCAGTTGTCCATCATCTTGTTCTATTCGGTCATCACGATGATTGGATAGTGATATAAAGTTAGCACCTACCCGGTATACTTGAAGCCATTGTAGGTGGCGGTGAACTCACTATCGAGCAAGTCTGCGAACTCATTGATAGCCTGACTGAAGGAAACTATGCCCTTCTCATAATCCTGGTTGTGCTGATCGATCCTGAGCTTGTTCTCAATGAAGATCATCATCCTGAATTTCTCCTCAATATCGCTATTATACGCCTTGTTGTGCTGGGCCTGCAATATACCATAAACTTTTTGTCTGCCTGTTGGAATTTTTCTACAAGTAGTGTGTCATTTAGAACATCAATGGATATGCACATACTACTAATTTTAATATTTCGTGAATTGCTCAATATTTCAAGACAGAAAAGAAAACCGTCTGTCGTATCTATTCCGAAAGCTAATATTCGTATTGAATAAAACATGTGAACATGCGGTACATACTTTGAAGGCATTCCACGCATCGAGCCCCTCGGTTATATCTGCGATGGACGCGCACTGTGCTGTCGCTAACGCAACAAACAACAAAAGGAGTAGCTTCATTTTTATCTGTAACAAAGCAAGGCCAAAATTATTGCAATTGTTTTCAGCAAATTTATAAAATTTCTATAAATATGAGGAAGGTGGACAGGTTTTTGAAGTCGACAAACATATTATTTGATCATTTCTTCAAAGCACGACACTCAGAAAGAAATGTGTATCATTTAAATTCTATTGTTATCTCACGTTGTAACATAAAGGTCGTATACAAAGATATTATTTTTTTATGGAATTTTATTTGAAAAATGATTTATTTCATCGATACAAAGGCGGAAGGAAACCTTGACGAGTTGGCATTTGAGGTACTTGATTTATAAATGTTACAGTATTAGGTGAAGTACCGGCGTTCCCCGGGGTTATGAGTGGTTTGGGGGAATGTTTCATGGTTGTTCTGTGTTATCCCTACTCACTAGTTTTCCTCTTATTTTGAACGTCAAATGTTCAAAATTCCATCAAGAAGTACGGTACGGTGAGGGAAAGTAGAATGGGGGTGGTTTTTTTAAATCTCACGTAAACAGTGGTCTTCCTCCGGTTTTGAAGATCAAAAGCCTAAAATTTCATTAAACTCCAAATAAAAGTGTGGATTTTTTTAACTGTTTAAGTTTGCAACTGAGTTCGGGTAGAACTTTGTAAACATCGTAAAAAAAGCTGCCAATAATATGAGATTAAAAATGGATAATAATATTCACAAATCTTGAATTTGAGATATGATATCGATGAAGATGACATAAATTGAACTGGTTTCATTAGCTAAGTCGGTTGAGCGTTGCCCTGGATAGGCAGAGGACCTGGGTTCGAGTCCCAGACGCGACTGAAATCTTTTTAGTTTCTGTCCTTTTATCCGGTTTCATCTTTCATTTGGGTTATGTTAATATTATTTTCTTCAATGATTAAATGTTACCATCAGGTTTTTAAATCTCAATAAAAATAATTATTAATTAAAAATTATTATTACGTACTAATTTTCCTCTTTACGTCAAGTTTTTTAAAATCTCAAGTAGACAGTGACCTTCCTCTTGTTTCGAAAGTAATATTTGAAAATTTTCTTTAAACTCGGAATAAAACTGTAGATTTGTATACAAAACAAGCAAACACCGCCCGCCCCGGACATTCTTCTTTATATAATAGAAGATATTCTCGTGTATACAGATATTCGAGTTTGACGAACTCTAGAGGAAAGTATGCGGGGCTTGTGTCATACCAACATTTGTTTTGGATTTTAGACTATAACACCCAAACATTTTTTAGAATTATTAAATAAAGAATAAAAAATTATAACTAATCTAAAAAAAATTCCCAGCTATCTTAGAAATATGGAAATATAACGAAAAAATACGTATTGACAAAAAAGCCATAATGCTAAAGTCAGAAGACAAAAAAGAACTCACCAATGCTAGTAAAAAGTTCTGACTGTATGGAAGTCTTGGAACGTTGGGTGACTGACGAAGTTCCCGAAGATGAAAGAACGTCCGACCAAAGGAACGAATTTCGACTATTGCTGGAGATTTTCTTTTTATAACGATTTGTTTCACGAGTCCCATGACAACTACGGAAGATTAAAAAACAATTTTAATTTTACTACCGACTATTAAAAAAGACATAATTAACTTTTATACTTTTACTATGTTTTTTAATGTAAAAAAGTTATTACACAAATAAAAAAAAATATTATTAATAAAATGTTTTAGAAAGAAGCGAACACACACAACCTAGCGCCATTACTTTAACGACATGATTAACAAGGAACATGACTATTAAAACGGACTATTCAAAAAAACATTCATCATTTTTGAATACTCGCATTTTCCTAATTAAAATGTTTATTTGTTATCTAGATTTTTTATTCATAGCAAATAGAACAAAAACTGTATTAGTTGGGCTGTAATGCAATTTTCTCACATTTCGACATAACATTGCTAAAATATCGCGGGAATGATTTTATTGACCACAATTGATTGCAAGTTCCATTTATCAAAACATTTTTAATAATTAGCATAGTAACATTATGCTCTTTTTAGTTTTCTAGTTTAAAGCGAATTTATTTTTTCTTCTTTGCCCTTCTAAGAATATAAAACTTTGCATATATTAATATTATATATAATACGAATTAAATCGTAGAGATGTAAAAACGTGGATTTCGGCAGTGGGAAAGCAGATTAGAAAGGTAACGTGTACGCTGTGGGCCGGTTTATCACTACTGGATAAGTACGTCAATTAAAATCCTTAAAATTTCTTATTCCAGTAACTCCAAAGTTGACTGGGTCAATATTACATTTAATTGATTTATCATTCTTGATCTTTTTTTTGGTTTAATGATTACAATCGGTTCGTGTTTTTTTACCTTCCCAAAAAGCGATTTATTTTCCTGCATTTCTTTTTTAATTCTTCAAAATTTTTAGTAATTTTTTGTTCCGGCCTCAGTTTTTTTAATTCACCCATCATTTCATTATGTTCTGCCATTAAATGGACTATGATGTCGAATAATTCCTACATTCCTTAGATTATTTTTCCATTGCCTTCTAAGAGTATTATCTTCATAGTATTAATAATTATTCTTATATTTTTGGAGACATTATTCACCTTGTATGCCTCCATCATTGTGCATGTTTCTTCATCTTCATCTATGTATTGGTATCAGACGATAATAATATCCTCTGTATGCAGATTTGGGGAACTTGAGGTCATACATGGTTTTGTGAACGGGTACAGTTTTTTTATTTTTGTTTTGGTAGTTTTATTGCCTTTCTCACATTGTCAGATTATTCAAAATTGTTTTCTATTTTATGTACCTTTTGGCATCCATTGGTCAATTGCGGTAAGTGGTATTTATTTAAAGTTCATGTACTCATTGCCATCTGTTGCGTTGCATAAAACACAGATTTGTTTGAAATATGATAAACTATTCGCACAGTCTTCCGGACGGATTAAAACCAATAATTAATCTAGGTTACAGCGAAACACTACGCTCATACTGAAAATTTACTCTTGGAAAATGATAAGCCTTGAATCGCTTTCCATCAAACAACGTGAATACGGCGTTTATTGATAGCCAGAGAGTTGTCCCGGACGGAACACCGAACATTTAAAGTACCGATATTGAATTTTGACGGACAATCTTACATTGATATGATAATATATCTTTTCAAGACAGGCCAATCACATATCCTCCCATTTTGGAAATGTAACGAAGAAAAAACTAGAGGAACTTAACCTAACTTTAGAAGTCAGTTCCATTTTCATAAAATTTAACAGATTTTCCTTTAACACGCAATCGGTAGCACGTGGTATGAAGGTTATGACTGAAGCATCTTCGAAAGTGTGTAGCAAGAAGAACGGGAAGGACTTATTATTAGCACTATAAACTCCTGGAAAAATATTCCAAAAATTGAAACAAAATGTGATTTTATAATGGAATAATTGAACATACTTAATTCTTTATGATTTCTGTAACTTGTAAGTGTTTGCTGTTGAGGTTACCCTCCACTTTCTCACCCTGGTATAAGTAACTTATGGTTACTCCTTCAGGGTGCACGTCAAGGACTATATTTTTTTAAAATTAAACGAATCTATAATTTTAAAAGGACTCTAAACCCTCAAGTGTCCCTGCACAGCTTTTGCATTGAAGGAGGTTAGTCACAAACGTACTTAAAATGGGTTAGTACAGGTACTGACGACGACAAAATATAGGCCTTAGTGGCTCCTTCTCTCGATAACCGGTGTAATCCAAGATAGAATTCGGGAGTGTACCAACAAATCTATAAGTAAATAAATACTTAACACACAAACACATTATATCCAGAACAGACCATAGCCACGAAATCAGGGCAGTCCACCCAGAGCAGTGCAAGGCGATTTCCTGCTTCCGACACTCTTCCCAGTGAAGCATTGCACCAGTCACCCAGAGTATCCCTTAAGAGGAGTGTATCTGGGAGGTGGGGTGAGAAACACCTGAAGACCCTAGGGATATAGAAGGAATTCAGATGGCCGGGAGCGTGCGCTAGGTCGAGGAGACAGGGAGAACAGTAGTCGGCAATGCGTGCCCATTTGGGAAGTGCACAACGATCCGCCCGGTGTCCGTTCCGACAAAAGTGATAGGCATCAAAATCAAAAATAATAGAAGATAATTTCACGAACAGGAGTTAGTTTCCACTTCCTCAAAGGGGGAGGTGGACAATACAGAACGAGATCAGTTCAGTTCTGCCAAACTAGCGGTAACCCGGTTATTTTATAAGGATAGTACATCACCATAGATCCTTAAAAAATAAAAAAAATAGAACAATTTTAACAAAACACATCTCTACACTGAAAAAAAGCAGAACATACGTACAAACAAGTTGTCATTAGTAACTAAAGGACAGGATATATAAAAAGATACATAAAAGGGGATATATAAGAAAAATAAAATGAAGAGCAATTTAATCGGAGCACATCGATCAAAGCTAGAAGGAAGGAAAAAAAACTAATAAAAAACTAAGGTATTTATTACAACCCAAAGCAGGAATACATGTAAAAAAATAATAAAAATATTACTATAAGCAGGTAACCATGTAAAAATAAAATACAGATATGATCGTTAATGCATCACAATATATAAAATCATTACAAGGACAGGTAATAGTCATAGGCAATATTGGAGCAGTAGTGAGGAGTGAAACAGAAAAGAGACAGGAGCAATACGTTCGGAACCTGAAACAAAGGTGAGCTTTTTTTTTTTTATATGAATACCGCACAAGAGTCCCAACTGCTCCTAACCGTCTGGAGCCAATGAGACTATATCATCCCCAATTGCGGAATGTTGTTAGGCTGAAGGTATTGGGGAGGGGAAGGATAAGGGCAAGAGGAAGGCGGGGAAATACCTGGCTATTCAGATCTGGTCACCAAACACGGCTAAAAGCCATTTCAAGCAACGTTTCAATTCTAAATGGTGGTCTTTCACCAGGGCGATACTGAGAGTATCTTCCACTCTCTAACGTGCGCAAATACAGTATATATTATTTTTAAATGAATTAATTGTCAAACAACACACATGAATTAAATAAAATATAGTTGCGCACACCGGGATTTGAACCCGCGATCTTCGGATTCGTAGTCGAGAGCCTTACCCCTCGACCATAGAGGCCGTCAGAGCTTGTCTAGTCAGCGACTCAGCGACAAATGCTGGTGTCAAGGATCCAATCAGAAGAATGTGGGAGTGATTTTATCAAAATCAAACTCTGATGGATTCCGACATATTCTTTGATACATGTAGTGCTTTTAAAAGAGAATTGAAAGCTGTTTTCATATAATAATATTAAACAAACAAACTTCAACAAGCAGTGTTTGGACATTACGTGCTTTTTTATTGTTTCCTTGTATGGCAATATTTTGAATTTAATAATTATTTTTTCCCTTTCATTCATGTAAGTATCATTTGTATAGTTTGTTACCTTCTGTTACTCTTTTATTTACCTTTTTTTACTTGTTTACCTTCTGTTACTTTATTATTTAGAAATTGTACACCTTTTCATAAATTTGTGGGGCGAAGTTTAATCTGTTTCTGAGCGCAATCGATGAGCGCGTCAGGCTCAAAATGTGTGGTCCGACTAAATTCCCTTATTTAAAGTATACTGAGATCACGATGATCTCAGTAGGGCCAAATTTAAAAGAAACTCAGGTTTGGTACTCGTTCGATAAACTCTTGAGAAGGACGGGGCTGATCGACGAAGTGTTGACCAGAACGCCCGCCCCGGGGGCATTATCTACTTCAAGCACCGCACCTGGGCTGACAATCCTGGGGGTTTTTCCTCGTCGAACGTACTGCTCCTGAATAAGCAAGATGTCGATTCCTAGGTCGGTCATGACCCGCTGCGCCTCCAGGGTGGCTACCCGAGACCTCTGCAAGTTGACCTGGCCTATGCAAATGGAATTAGCGGTGGCCATAATCAGTTTTCCTCACTTGCGCCTCAATAGCAGAACGATGAGCTGTGCAGGCTATGTCACCTATTGGGTGAGATGCAGGTTTACTAAATCTTTTACATATGGTGAAGACAGCAGCTTCTAATTTCTGGGGATAATCCTCAATATCATTACCACTAGTGGCGCAGTGACGACACGTAATAGAATCCATTGAGCAAAATTTACTCACATGGCCAA
>JAHDVE020001378.1:0-27636 GCA_022606495.2 Halesus radiatus
ATGAAATCTTTAACAAACTTAACATTACGTCAATAAAACAATACAACTACAAAAAAAAACAAGAAATAACAACAATCACATACATTAGAAACACTAGATCTCAGACTCAAAAACACGTACAACAAGGAACCACAAACACAACATTTGGAGAAAAAAACTTCTTACAATATGGTACTAAACTCTACAACAAAATCTCACTATCCTTCAAAAATCACAACAACCATAATAAATTTAAAAATCAAATAAAACACTAGATACGTTACATAGTGAGATCTGAAATAGAAAATATATTAACATCAAATGCAGACTAGCACCGAAACCACTCAACTGCACTTAAAACACCTCACCTAAGAATTTTATTTTATTTTTCATCCTGCACATCAATTTAATATAATGTAATTTAATATTTTGTAAAAAAATAAGGCGATAAAACATTAATATTCAATTTTTATTTATTTTTTATAACATATTGAAGTTTGTAAACCTCATTGTAATATATGAATCATTGAAGAAGATAATATTAACACATCCCAAATGAACCACGAAACTGAAAAAACAACAGAAATTAAAAAGATTTCAGTCGCATCTGGGACTCGAACCCAGGACCTCTACCTATCCGGGGTAACCGCTTAACCAACTTAGGTAATGAGACCAGTACAATTTACGCCATTGGGCGCGCGTTTGGCGTGTTTCCCAACAATGTACCGGTGACGCTAGTTCCTCAGAGCATCTTCCATTGAAATACCGGTAGAACAATGACAGAATTCCCACCTGACGCCTGTGCTCTAAAGATTGTCAACCGTTTGATATGATAGGGGAATCTATCAAACGGACTGCCCGTTTCTGAACAGAGTAAAAGGTTTTCCTCGGGTATTTTTCGGCTCCAGACCAATTATTGTTACCAAAGCGGTGATGTCCACGTGGATACAATTAAAGCCTTTATTAGCTTGGTGTCGCCTTCCTCGAGTTTCAGACGAAACTTCGCTGACGCGCGTGCTTCATATTGGAAGCAGATTCTAAACGTGGACCGCGATAACGTCTTCTAAAATCGGCAACAGAGCTATTTGCAAGCGGCGAACGCAGTCAAATGGCATCGCCATGTTTTTAGACGCATTTGCATTTGAATGACATCTACCGGCACAAGTTCAAAGCTTTACTCTAAGGATCTTGTGCCAGTTTGAATTGTGTCAATGATTTTATAGGCAAAGTATGAGACTATTTTCATTATAGGTTAATTCAAATCAGTAGGCAGAGAGGACGGACCGCCAAACTACTCAATCTTGGCATACACTGCTTGCTTCATTCACATTCATGCAACGTATCATACATTCTCTTCTGTTATTCCGACTTCTGACATGGCCCGACTCAAGTATTTGATTCACTTGATCGTGCCATGTCTTCCATTCACATTCGCGTCATAGATTCTTCTTACACGCCTTTCTTCGTGCATTCGCTCTACATGCCCAAACCATCTAAGCGTCGCTTTCTTAATCTTGCTCATTACGCTTACATCAGCCATGAAAAAAATCAATTTTCATAATTTTAGAGGCAACTTAGAAAAGAACATGTAAATTGCCTTAAAAATAATATTTTTTTCCGAATCAAGCAATCATAGTTTTGATAAAAATACAGGGATCAATATTCTTCACATTAATAGTAAAGGTAAACGGTTAGATAATTTAGAAGCCTTGGAAATTAAGAAATTCCTTAATAATAATGAGTCTTTTACTAACAATAAAAAAACCTATCTTTCAGACCCATTTTAAATATGTTTCACCCTTTCCTCAATCTCTATCTCTCCCCCACTCTTTACTAATCACTAGTCACGCCCCCACCCCCACTGTGATACATATTATGTATGTTCTGCCATAATTTTGTAATATCGTTTAGTATGTACTTTGGCGGTAGGCGTGAAAAATAAATGTGGTTAAAACAAAGCTTGATTGTTTTATATGATCAAAAAAAATTCACTTGGTATAGCACCACTTTTTTGAGTATTTTTCCTACCGCTTTCGTATCACCGTTCCTTCTTCAGCTATTCAGAATTCGCTAACCACATAATTTCAAAGAATAGGTAAAAACTGTTTTGATAAAGATACCGTTATAATTATTTTTTATATTAACAATGAAGTAAAACGGTTAGACAAATTTGAAGCATTAGTATTTTTCTTTAAATCCGTGAGGAACAATAAGAAACATTAATACAACATTTTTTTCCTGTCAAGCCCTGATTTCATAAATACACTTGAATGCCAAAAAATATATATTTCCTCCATAACTCGAATGAGACTAGGTCACACATCTTATCGTAGTCATCTCTCCAGATTCCACATAGTAAGCTCGCCTTACTGTGAAACTCTGGACCATAATTTCTTTGAGTGTCCTATCAATAACCAATTTCCAAAATTTATGGATGATTTGGTAAAACTTAAAATTAAACTCCCTACCAGTATTCCCTCCCTGCCTTTTAAATCTCAACTCCCCCAAATTAAAAATTTATTAACAAAATATATTTATAAAAATTGCATTAAAATTTAAGTCATTGGGGATTTCAAATACATAAATTTATGCTGTAACTTATCTGCTTCAAAATTAATTACCCAAATATTATATCCTGTTTAAACGTAACTAATTTTAAGAACAATTTGTACTATTAAAATCTAACTGATTAAACATGGCCAAGATCGTTGTTAACGGGTGAAAGCCATAAAAAAACAATGAGAAACCGGCTAGAAAAAAACATTCGGTGTATTATTACGTGTATACAATACAGTAAAAAATCATGCCCAAAGAAAATATTTTTTATATTTCTTGGCGTAATCGGCCATGTCTTTTTTTCTGTTTTTTGTTGACGTTTTTGCTAAGACAACAAACAGCTTTTCTACTTTGTAGTTATGGTGACTAACTTTTCACGTTGGACCATCTTGCGTGGTCTATTTCAAAGTGTGGTAAGGTGAGCACTATTCCCCAGTGGAAATGATCGGGATGGACCGGATGGCACGTGCGGACAAACGACCTCAATTGTCAAATTACCGCGTTATTTATCACCGGTCAGGCACTTTTTCGGGTAACTTTCGGTTTACTTATTTACTACACGCAGTTTAGGGAAACTTTATTTTATTTATATAATTGAAAATACACTTTGTATGTACCACTTTACTTAAAATATATAAATATTTCTACATGTTTCGATAGCAATGCTATCATCTTCAGGAATAAAAAAAAATAAAAAAATCTTTTTTTATTTTATTTTTTTTATTCCTGAAGATGATAGCATTGCTATCGAAACATGTAGAAATATTTATATATTTTAAGTAAATTGGTAAATTTTAAGTAAAGTAAAAAAATAAAAAAATCTTTTTTTATTTTATTTTTTTTATTCCTGAAGATGATAGCATTGCTATCGAAACATGAAGAAATATTTATATATTTTAAGTAAATTGGTAAATTTTTAAGTAAAGTAAAAAAATAAAAAAATCTTTTTTTATTTTATTTTTTTTATTCCTGAAGATGATAGCATTGCTATCGAAACATGTAGAAATATTTATATATTTTAAGTAAAGTGGTACATACAAAGTGTATTTTCAATTATATAATTAATAATGATGCCACAAAGTTATCAATCATTTGAAGAAATTTATTTTATTTATTTATTTATTTGAAACATACACATTATTAAACAATAAAATCTAAGAAAGCTTTCACTGCCCGACTGGGAACAAATCCCGTTTTAGGACAGGTACATATTAAGTCGCATTATACAAAACTTGAGAAAACAAACATTGTAGAGTAAACAATTATGTATGTCTGTTTAAAATAGACAAAGGTAATATTACTGACTAATATTGATACGATTTAGTTACGTATCACTCGGCTTTATGAGCCGACAACGAAACTCATGGATGCAGCCCGAAGAGGGCGCGCAAATAGTTAACATACTAGTATTTAATATATTTTATTCTGTAAGTACAAAAAGTAACTTAAATTATTAATTGTTTATGACCAAATGTTTGTCTTTTTTTCCTTTCTTTGGTTTTCTTTGGTTTTTTAATCTAGTTAAGATCTTTTCCCAAAGAGCACAAATAATGTAACATAAATTCAGTCAAGTAAATCAGCACATGAGATGGTAATAGTAATAGGGCCAGAGCGCCACTAATGTATATGTTTGTAATTATAAAAAAAATAAATAACTGCCAGTCGGCATATGTTCGCTTTTGACTCTCACTGAACCAAAAAGTGAATCATAAACTAATTTGCGTAGAACAGTTGCACTTTTCAATTTCCATGTATCGGGTATGATGTTGAACATTTTTGGACATAAGTATGAAAATTGTGTGTAATTAATATTATACGATAAAAAATAACAAACAAAAATACAACCTTAATCGGCATTAGTGGTAGTAGTAGCACAAAAAAACAATGTTTCCAACAATGTGGAAGCAAGTATAACTTTATTACTAGGCAGAATTCATACGTGTACATCGAATTCAGGAAAGAACCTGTTTTTAAATTTGAACACGACGTCAAAAGATTTAATGCAATATTAACATAAATAACAAATAAGTAAATAATGTGAAAGTTGTAGTTAACAATAATTTATAAATTAGGCAGAAACAATTCGATCACCTTCTTTTGAAATTTGCCAAGTTTAGATTATTGTCAAATACATCCATATCATTTAAAAATTTGTTACCAAGACTGTGTAAGCGTTGAATTGGGGAATGCAAACTGTAGTTGGAACGGGATATACATATGTAAAATGTTAATGTTTGTCTTGTAGTTCGTTTAGGTATGTATAGGTTGATTAAATACAGAAGTTCAGAATAATCGAATTTATAATTTTAATAAAACGGTTAATTTTCCGTCTGTTTTCTAAAGTTGGAATATTTTTAAATATTCATTAACGATGAGTAATTTATGTGCTCTAAAGGTTTGTTAACTTTAAAATTTACGAAACTGTCATCATCTCTAATACTCGAAAAGAACTGTAAAAGTCCGTGGTTTTTACCTGCTTGTCTATAATGTTAATAAGCTAACGTCTGTAGTACAGACTGGTAAAAAATAAAATGTGTTTTCTATCACGGCTTCCAAGCACTTCGTACCTAATCATTATAAATTACGTGGTCTCGTAAAGCGACTTGTCTCGCCACAATGAAGGTCTTTTATCTCATAAACTGTTGATGAAGATTGATGCTGGGATTGATTCATTGGTCTATTGCTCGTCTTTATCTCGTCATTAGCTGGTCATTCTCCGGCCATTATCTCCGGCCATCTTACGCACACCGGCTTCGCTGCGTCACTGGTGACTGGCAAGCGATTGTGTTGATGTTATTGCGAATGGCAGGGTTATTCGTAACCATAGTAGCAAAGGAGATATGACACGGAAGCATGCCGATTGTCGCCGAGCTACGACCAAACTGCACAAACTATGAAAGCGGCTATGCAATGATAGCACAGAATAATGAATGACTCCAAACAGGAGGCCCAGAAAGAAATAATTTCCCTCGAGGCCTATATCATCTTTGGGGATGATGTGTGGAGGGTCTTTTAGAAGATAGGAAGGAGTGAACTCGGGTCTTGAAGAGACCCATGTTGTAGAAGGGACGAAACACAGAGGCCGGCAGATCATTCCGCAGCCGAGCCGTTGAACACAAAAACGAATCGTAGAAGCGATCCGTTCTCATGTGACAAATTTCAACTGTGTGCAAATAGTGGGTACGCATTTAGATTGTCATTTCTATTCCTTTTAGATGTGATCAGACGTGATTGAGTCTTTGAAACATTAAATTCGACGAGGTTATTCTTACCCCAAGAGGAAACCCTCTCGAGATAACCGTCCATTCTCTGCTTCAAAGCCCTCCGAGCCGTTGGAGTTTGCTTCTATTAACCTTTTAACCTTATAAGATATTTAGCGAATATACCTACATTAGATAACAGTTGGGCTGCTTTACGAAATAAGACGATTTATAGTTGATTACGATAAATTCATTTTAAGTGTTGGCGACCCTTAAAACTTACGTGTTACATTTGCAGTTCCTCGGAGTTCAGCATGCCGTAAAGATTTCCCCGATGCAGATGATGGAACAGAACACCGAATAGAGTAAAAGAAAATCCAAAATAAATCTATCGAAAAAATCAATCACTTTGTGGCTTGACATTATAATTTAAATTAGAGTTTTTTTGTTTTTGTTTGAAGCCACTTTATTTTATTTATATTTATCCATTATCGACTGGTTTCGGTTGGACTCAACCTTCATCGGGAACGCAAAATTTATACGTGTACATTTCCGATGAAGGTTGAGTTCAACCGAAACCGGTCGATAATGCATAAATATAAATAAAATTAAGTGGATTAAAAAAAAAACTTTCGTTTAAATACTAATATACATCATTTACCCTTTTTTAAACGTAGCCAGCATTAATTCACACCTCTCTTGATGGGGGTATTTGAGATATTTCACGAGGATAATTAATCATAGAATATGAGGTAGTTATTTTTCACCTGATTTATCGAGTCCACATTGCGATGTAGCAAATTTCAGGAGCTCATTAACCTGAATAATGATAAAATCAACAACACCGTAATATTATCCATCATGTGAGGGTAATCTAGTATGAAACTGTGTCGTGTGTGTGTATGGGTATCTAAAGACTCGATGCATTTTAGATTTTTTAAATTAAGTAAATTATCATGAATAATATTTTTAAAGTAAGTTAATCGAATTAGTTCACATCTTTCGTTTGGTTAAAGAACATAAAGTTCTTGTGACGAATCCCAGTTTTAATTATCTTTTGATGGCCTTCCTTTATTGCCTAGCTGTTCTTTGGATATTTTGATTGCTTTCTTTTGTTATCTCGCAGTTCCTCTAATCTTTGATCGCCTGCTTTTGTTGCTTAACAGTTATTGGAATCTTTTGTTCACCTTCTTTTGTTATCTCACTGTTCTTCAAATCTTTTGATAGCCTTCTTTTGTTACCTCGTAGTTATTCAAATCTTTTGATAGCCTGCCTTTGTTTCCTCACAGTTATTTGAATCTTTTAATCGCCTTCTTTTGTTACCTGACAGTTTTTATTTATTTATTGTTTCGTTCGCCTTCTTTTGTTACCTTGCAGTTCTTCAAATCTTTTGATCGCCTGCTCTTGTTGCTTCACAGTTATTGGAATATTTTAATCGTCTTCTTTTGCTACCTCGCAGTTCTTCGAATCTTTTAATCGCCTGCTTTTGTTGCCTCACAGTTATTGGAATCTGTTCATCACCTTCTTTTGTTACCTCGCAGTTCTTCAATTATTTAGACCGCCTTCTTTTATTTACTCGAGTTTTTCGAAATTTTTTCATCGTATCCTTGAATGGTATTTTAATCGTGTCCTTGCGTTGCCTCTCGGACATTTTTATTTTAAATCATGTTTTGGTGTTGTCTATCAATTTTTAATATCATATGATCCCATCCCCTTTGGATATTGCAAATCTTTCCATCTTTTAACTACATTTGTATGTTATTTCTTGTGATACTTAACGCATTTTGTGTTACTTCAAATTTTAGGCTGTTGTAAGCAATTGGTATTCACATTTCACTTTTATTCAAATTAATTATTTAGAAAAGTCATACAGGCCGTCGCGTAACTTGAAGGGAATATATGACAATCTTAAGATGTCTTCTTCTTTAATCGCTTCCTCATTGCCGAGGATCGTGACCACCACTTCAATCTCCCTCTTGTACAAGGCTCCTCCACTTCTCGCGATCCTGCGCTGCGTGGAGAGTCAAGGACACCGACGTTCCGGATACCTTGGAGATTTGGTCACTCCAACGCATCTGTGACCTTCCTCTACTTCTCCTGCTTGCCACTTTGTCAGTGACCATGAGCTTCACGGGTGTTCATGGATACGCTGTAGGCAGACAGTTGATAAACTATTGTGGATGCCAAGCTCTTCCAGAATTGACGTATTTGTGCACCTAGCTGTCCATGGAATCCTGAGCATTTTCCTCCAGCACCACATTTCTAGGGCGTCTAAGGAATGGAAGATGTCTAAACACCAAATTAATTAAATAAAACCTGTATAAAAAATTATCTCATAAAACATTCCCATCTAGTACATCAACCAACTCCTCTGTAAACCTAAACTATCTCAACCTAACTTTGTTTCATAACTTCAATTCTTACCTAATAAGGGTGATCATGCTACCATTGGGTTAATCCTACAATACAAAACACTTGTATAATATTGTGTTCCATGTACCTACAGAATAGTCCCGAACTAAAAATTAGTACTCAACACGACGACTCTCTACAATATCGGGATTGTCAACTGCAGAGCAGCTCGTAAAACTTGACGGTCATTGAGAATCATATTTACGGCTTGTAAAGGCCGTTCGAGTTATATCGCGCACACGCTAAATCGGATTAAAGATTTATTTACGAAATTTATGTACATACATTGAAGAAAAAAAAGGAACGGCTTATTTATGCAACGATTTAATGCGAGACTTTAGTAAACAGATTAAAATGATAAAGAATTTTTACAAATCAATTACAATTCACTTTGTGGCGTCCGTATTAATAAACGATTTAAAAATTACTTTTAAACACCACTTTTCTAATATACAAATATCAACATGTTTCGAAAGCGAAGCTTTCCTCATTAGGATATACAGAATTAGTATTCTGTATGTTTTGATGAGGAAAGCTTCGGTTCCGAAACATGTTGATATTTATTAGACATTAGTTTGTTTAAAACCACTGTATTTGATATGTAAATATTTACATGTTTCGAAAGCAAAGTTCCCCAAGTTTAATTAATATCACTCCACAGAGTGATTTTACTTCTTAAGAAAAAATAAAGAAATTAACTTACATTTGATACAGCGTCTGTGTACAGGAAAATAAAACCGCACCCATTAGCTGATAGTATTCCGAACTGGTAATTATTTAAAGTCGACTTACCTGCAAAATAAGAAACAATAATTATAATAACGTACAGGTACATTGGATAATGTTGTAAAGTGGGTTAAATAAGGGTGTATCGGACGTCTTCGCTTCTTGCGCGATGTTTGGTACGGCGATAGTTTAATGATTAATTAATTATATTGTCAAGCGGATATTTTCGTAACTGGTAAGGCCCCCCCTGGCTAAAGAAACGTTCTCCTTTAATGCAAACTTATGCAAATATATAGTGCAGGTGGCGGGAAGCGTCCCGTCACTGCTAGAATTCTATGAATGACAACATGCAATGAAAGAGCGAGGCAACGCGGTGCGAGAGAGACAGATGTTGTCGGATAAACTTTTGCGACGATACCGGTACAGAAATGTGCCAATATCGTCGCAAAAACCCAAACAGATCGCTCGGAATAGCGCCTGGATTAGGTCACAAATAGAAGGCACAAACAGCTATTTAACAGTCAGCCAGCAACCCTCTCCCCGACAAATACTTTTCTACCTCGATTGCCCCACCTCGCTCTGCTTCTACCGACTTGCCTTCTTCTTCATTGTGACCACCACTGACCCTGGACCCTTCCCGGATTACCACTACCACTAGACCCAGACCCTCGCATCAACCACGGAAAAGGCCCGCAGAACATTATCCGGAATTCTAATTTTTGCAAAAGGACTTTTGGTAATTTTTGCACAAAAGTGTATTGTATTGTGCAAAATTCGAAAGTCGTCAATATGTCGGTATCGTTCCCCCTTCGCAAGGAAACGACAGGTTGTGTCTCCCTCCCCTCCAACCCTCTTTGCAGATCGGGATCAGCTGCCCCCACAGTTCGCCTGTGTACCATTACGTCTGGTACAAAGGGGAAGTAAGAATAGATTAGTCGATTTTTACCGACCGATGAGAGTTTACATGACCTGAGAGAAGTATTTCATATACTTGATCATGTCATGCCTTCCTCGGAGGTTACCGACTTTTACCTATCCAAACGTCCTTTCATAATATTATTCATTACGCTTACATTAATTTTGACGGTCTACGCAGTTGAGTGGTTACGATCTTCAGCTACGAATCCGGAGGTCGCGGATTCAAATCCCGGCGTGCGCAAGTAAATTTTATTTAATATTTACATGTAGCAAACACTTTGTGGGAATACATAATTATAATAAATGAAATAAAATAACTTTGTTTCAATTCCACTTTATTATTTCTTCGTCAAACCGGTTTCGGTTCAACCTGAACCTTCCTCGGGGGTGAATAAAAATATATTGAACATAATACAGAAATACATGGTAGTTAAAAGAAAAATAGAAGAGAGAGACAGAACATCAACTTAGGTGGGGGTGCAAGGAAGGAGGAGCTTTAAGAGGGAGGGAAGAAGGTGGGCGGAGGTAATGGAAATATTTAAAAAATGGGGGTGTTAGACAAATCTAGTTGTTTATTAAGTAGATTGGTTTTATTGATTTTTAATGACTTTTTATTTCAAGATCTTCAAGATTATTAAGGCGTTGATCTATCCCATTTCTATGTAATACATCTATCCCGGAAGATTTATTAAATGATTGATTTTGCTGTATAAGGTGGGTGGCTAAGTCCTCCATCACGATACAAGCAACATCTTCGGCTTACTGTGATGGTAGTAGGAGATTTTCAAATATTGTCAGGTTATTCGTAACTAGGGAATATTTTTCTTTCTTTACATAAAAAGGAACGTTGCTTGAAATGGCTTTAGTCGTGTTTGGTGACTAGATCTCCCTATTCCCCATCTCTTTCTCCTCCTCGATACCTTCAGCCTCACAACATACCCCAATTGGGGATGCCATAATCTCACTTGCTTCACATGGACAACATCAAATAACCTTTCTTTTTACATTGCCGCATTCCGCATACTTCATCGGTTTTATCTTTAGCACACATACATCATGGATCTCATTTCTACCGCTTTTAGTCTTGATGCATTCATCCTTCCTCTGCCAACTCCATGCCTCACTGCCAGATGAATAGAATATTTATATTAACGCTGAATTGCCTGATCATGATATGAATTTTAAGTAACTACTCACATGGCGTGTACTATCCCGTATACAGGCGTAATAAATTATATTTTGGCATGATAGTAAAATAAACGAATGCCTGTTTGTCCAAAGTGTCGATAAAACTGCCATTTATGATGAAACGTATGCAAATAGTATTGCACTCACTCGTTAATAGTTTCAATTCAAAACAATAATAATTGATGCCTCACTGAGACCAATTGAACAGGAACAGTCAACTGTCGACAGGCCATAAATTGGGCAATAGATTGAATGATTCGAACCGGTATCTCTGAAACTATGGGCCGCGAGAATTGGTAAATACGAAAACAGGGAATTTAATGCAAATCAAATTTAATAATTAGCCACGTTTGGTGACTAAATCTGAATAGCCAGGTAATTCCCTACCTTCCTCTTCCCCTTCTCCTACCCCTCCCGAATACCTTCAGCCTCACAACATTCCCCAATTGGAAATGCCATAGTCTCACTGGCTCAAGACGATTAGGAGCAGTTGGGACTCTTGTGCGGTATTCATATAAAAAAAATATATATATTATTATTAGGTTCGGAAAGCAATATAGTTTTTATTATTGTGACAGCTGTTTCGGTACAGGTAAAACCGATTTATTTTCTAACTAAATTATTTTAAACACCGTCAAAGTTAGATTTTAACCAACAGTTTACAACAATTATTATGTATAGTAAATAAATTTTAAAAAATGAACTAATAGTTTTGCTCACCGTGTCACAATGCGCGGTTGTCAGTAGTAGCCGGTGGTCTGCCGAATGTAATTGACGTATAGTGCATGTTATTCTTTGGCCGATGTTTTTTTCCTTGTTTTCGGTATTTACACGCAATATTTTACTAATGCAGATAATATAGTTTCTCCGACAACATCTGTTTCCCTCGCATCGCGTTGCCTCGCTCTTTCATTTTATTTTATCATTTATAGCATTCTAGCAGTGACGGGACACTCCCCGACACCTGCACTATACATTTGCATAGTGTAATATGTACATATCGTCGCAGGAGAGAAATGCTGCTGTGACCATCAATATCCACGAAAATGCTTTGTATTTACCATTCCTCGAGTTTTTTTCTGTGTCGATCTATTTGGATCCCGTGACTCTACAATGAAAAATAAAATCTGTACGACGTTGGAAAAACTCTTCATTTTATCAATAATACGTTTTTTTTAATTGATATGCATATAAGCCCAAAAGGGACGCTTAGATGGTTCGGGCATGTAGAACGAATGAAAGAAGAAAGGAGTGTAAGGATTATATATGACATGAATGTGAATGTAAGAAGAAGCCGGGGACATCGAAGTGAAGCAAATACTTGAGTCGGGCCATGTCAGAAGTCGGAATAACAGAAGAGAACGTATGAATGTGAATGAAGCAAGAAGTATATGCCAAGATCGAGTTGTTTGGCGGTCCGTCCTCTCTACCTACCCCTGCGATGAAACGGCGTGATGGTTAGTTACTTAGTTAGTTAGTTACTCGTATAAACTTCAAAATCCTGCGTTTTTTTTCACTGCTTTGGCTGTTACAGCAATAGTTTTTTTTCACTGCTTTGGCTGTTACAGCAATAGTTTTTTTTCACTGCTTTGGCTGTTACAGCAATAGTTTTTTTTCACTGCTTTGGCTGTTACAGCAATAGTTTTTTTTCACTGCTTTGGCTGTTACAGCAATAGTTTTTTTTCACTGCTTTGGCTGTTACAGCAATAGTTTTTTTTCACTGCTTTGGCTGTTACAGCAATAGTTTTTTTTCACTGCTTTGGCTGTTACAGCAATAGTTTTTTTTCCGGCGACAATATTAACTTATACATGTATTATTAATAAAATGATTTACGTAAGTTACCTATAAATGAAAACTTTTCATTTTTATCCAACTTAAAATTAAAAACAAAAAATAAAAATAATAAGTTTATTATTTCTATAGCGCCGTTTTCGTGAGAAAATCACCTCAAGGGCGCTTTACGACATAATTTATGTAACCTTATCACTTAGACTTATATTTAATAATCTTCATAATAGATTTATTACAAATGGCTTACAGCTATTTATAACTAGAAACTACTTAATTCAGACTTATAATTAGTGACTTACATCTAAGACTCATATACAATTAAGACCTGTAACTAGTGACTTAAA
The DNA here is from genome assembly GCA_022606495.2 of Halesus radiatus. Lineage (NCBI taxonomy): Eukaryota > Metazoa > Arthropoda > Insecta > Trichoptera > Limnephilidae > Halesus > Halesus radiatus. The sequence goes on from JAHDVE020001378.1 coordinate 13,116, forward strand.
ACTAGTGACAAACGTGTTTATGAACAGGTTAGTGTTTCTTTAAAACAATATTGTTGAATGGTTAACATCCACGGTTTAGGAATAGAGACTTACAACTAAAATATTTACATTTTAAAATAAATTACGTACTTCCCAATATTTTCAATATAAAGCTAGGAACGGTAGAAAAAGCAGCCGGCAGGCTTCGGAAGCGCCAGGTACAACGTTCTAAATATGTACCCTGTACACTGAGTGTACATCAGCGGAGCTCGGGACATTTTTTACCACCGTAAGGGTTAAAAACAATTTTCGGAATTCATTTGGAATGTCGCAAAAAAGATGCCACGACAATTGTGTCCTGAGGAAAAAAAAATTGACAAGCACTGGGTAAAACAATTTTGATGACTTCATTAGTAATGTTGGCTGTGTTTATTATTAGCAAAAAACATTTCGGGTGTCGATAAAATATGGTGTAATATCAAAGGAACACATTATTTTTTAATAGTTGAATTTGATTACAGATTTGATTTATGGTTTGGCAACACAGAAATAAAATAAACAACGTGGTCTAAACGAATAATAGGTGATTAAATCAAATAAATATGGTAAGAGTGGTGTAATGGTCCACACACGTGACATTAGGTCTGAATGCCACTTGTATGAGAGCTTTCGCAAATTGTGTGCAAAATTTTAATTTAAAAATTGTCGTCCACGTGAAAATACCTCCCATGTATCGAAAATGTTAATTGTTCTAGAGGAACTAAAAACTTATTTTTGAGAGTCACGTATTGTTTAAAAAAAAACGCTTTGTAAATGAGTTATAAAAATTACTTGTAATCACCACTTTATTATTATATACATATCAACATGTTTCAAAAGTGAAGCTTTCTTTAACAGGAATGTACAAAATACTAAAAAATAATAATGTCGAATATATACAAATGATAAAAATAGAACACAATAATTTAAAAATAAACAATTTATAACATAAACAAAAATTGATTACAGTAGATGAGTAAGTAATTAATCAAAAATATTAATAAAAAAATATTATAAAACATTGAATAACAAATTTATATTAGAAATTAAAAAGGAAATTATTGTTATTATGAATATTAATATGAAAATAAATTCGAGACAATATTATTTTTTAATATTCTGTAATTCCTGATGAGGAAACCTTCGCTTTTGAAACATGTTGATTTGTATATATTAATATACACGGCTTTTAGCCGTGTTTGGTGGCCAGAACTGAATAGCCAGGTATTTCCCCACCTTCCTCTTCCCCTTCTCCTTCCCCTCCCCGATACCTTCAGCCTCACAACATTCCCCAATCGGGAGTGCCATAGTCTCACTGGCTCCAGACGGTTGGGAGCAGTTGGGACTCTTGTGCGGTATTCATATTAAAAAAATAAATATATATATATTTTTTTTTTTTACTACTACTTTACTTTCATATATATATGGGAGGTATTTTCCCGTTGACAACGAAATGTAGCTTTGGGTAATGCAAACTTTAGTTCATTTTTGCTGTACTAAAAACATATATTTTAATGACACCTGTTTCCCCCCCTCTTCCTTCCTCTTGACGGCCTCCGTGGTTGAATGGTTGCGATCCTTTGCCACGTATCCAGAGGCCGAAGGTTCAAATCCCGGAGTTCGAAAGTAAATTTTATTTGTGTAATTTGTGTTATTAAATCGTGGTATTCAATTGAATTAATACATGCCATATTTGCAATACGCTCCAGAATGTTAGATACCCAAGTTATGGTTTACCCAATTGGAAACCTGTAAAATGTCAAATTTATGTCACTTATAAATTTTTTTTTTTATGTAGACTATTGGTCTTCCAAATAAAACAAAAATAATAAAAACATATTTTAATCATTGAAGAAGATAATAGATAGAAGTTAATATTAACACATCCCTTTTCATTTCTTTCCAGACTTGTAAAATAAGTCAATAGATGTCTCATATAAATAAAAATCGGGTAGGTGTATCCGAGACTCTGTTCAGATTGCAATTGAGTTCGGGATGAAACTTTCAATCATCATAAGGATAGCAGCCAATAATATGGGATTTATAAAAATGGAGGATAATATTAACAAATCTTGAACATGAAGTATGATATCGGTGTAAATGGCGTAAATTGAACTGGTCTCATTAGCTAAGTTGGTTAAGCGGTTACCCCGGATAGGTAGAGGTCCTGGGTTCGAGTCCCAGATGCGACTGAAATCTTTTTAATTTCTGTTGTTTTTTCGGTTTCGTGATTCATTTGGGATGTGTTAATATTATCTTCTTCAATGATTAAAATATTACAATGAGGTTTACAAACTTCAATAAGTTATAAAAAATAAATTGAACCACCATTTATAATCGAAGCGTTGCTTTAAATGACTTTAGCCGTGTTTTGTGACCAGATATGAATAGACAGACACTTTCATACCTACCTCTTTTCCATCTACTCCCCTTCTTCACTAGCTTCATTCTCACAACATACCGATTGGGGATGGCATAGTTTCATTGGCTCCAGACTGCAGACAGCAGCTGGGATTCTTGTGTGGTACTCATATAAAAAAGCGATTTTTTCGATTATTGCTACCCTTATCAGAACAGACACGGTTTAGGGAAGCGGATTACGTACGTGTATATGTATGAAATTTATTGTCAATAAACGCCCAGATTTCCGGCAATGATATAAAACGATGTTATTTTTAATTGAAAGGTACCAACGACTAGGATGTTTCCACTCATTGAACATTTCCCAACTCTGTCGGGGAGCTGACTAAATTAATGTGTACATTAAAAGGATCGGGAATCAAAGTATGTAAATAATTAGATAAATGTCCTTATGTTTGGACAGCAGAGCAATAATCTCAATAAGGATGTGCTGCCTGTTTCATACATAACTTAATATTGGATTTGAGGCCAAAATACCTATCCAAACTGAATGACGTATATATTTTTTTTAATTAATGGTTTAGTGAATAACTAGTAAAGATGAGAAGTATTTTATTTATTTTAGTTTTGAATTATGAGGCAACTTAGAAAACTATTTTCGGGTTTATCGTATTTTATTTTTTAAGTTGTAATGAAGATCTTTTGAATCGACCCGAGTTTGTATGTCCCATGTTAGCATAATTGCCAGATCAAAAAATATAGAGTGAAGAGTGCCAAAATGTGAATATTAGCGATATATTCATGAATGGTTCAGTTGCATAGCTAATTAGCGTAGCGAAGCCAGGCGTTAGTACCTATGTAAAGTAATTAACAGAATTTTTTTAAACTTTTCATAGACCGCGAAATTTGTAACTGTATATAATAATTATCGAAAACCTTAAATAAAATAATGTTTCAAATAAATATCTACTCTTCTTTTGCCAATAACCTTCTAATAAATATAATATCAATGACAAATAGGACTTAAACAGTAACTGTAATATCATGCAATTTGCAGAGTTTTCTAATATTGTGTCCTGTCGTGCAAAATCATATCTTATCCAGCAAAAACTTTCTTATTTAACGTTTTAATCTGGAGTGACCTACCAGGTAAGTATGTTATCTGTTTGTACATAATAAGATTACCAAATTAACAAATTGCAATCAGTATTCAACGCTGCAGCAAGACTTATCACCGGCGTATCTAAATATTCTCACATTTCAGAGCATCTCAAAAATCTCCACTGGCTCAAATGTCCTGAAAGAATCCAGTTCAAGCTCTGCTGGATGGTATTTAAGTCACTTAACGGAATGGCTCCGGCTTATTTATCAGAACTGTGTATTCTCGAAAATACCAACTCACGGCAGTCCACCCTTAGGTCAGCAGCGTCATCAGCTATCGGCAGGTTGAAGGAACCAAAGCGCACACCTAATACTAAGTTCGGTGATCGTGCTTTCGGAGTGTCAGGACCTAAAGCCTGAAATGAACTGCCGCATGACTTAAGAATTATCAAAGACTCAACAGAATTCAGAAGTAAACTTAAAACACATCTTTTCAGACAATCGTATCCATAAATTCACCTGTAAATTGCTTATCTAGGCTGGCCGGTTAGTACTTACCTAAAGTCATAAAATAAAATAAAAATATAATTAAAAATTCACGCATCGGTGCGCAAATGCGTCCACAGCCCGCAACACTGTAAACATCCAAGGTGTAAAATAAAAAAAAAATAAAAATTAATAAATAAAAGCGTTAATGTTTATTAAAAGCTTCTTACGCCGAGTAAAGTAATTTTATAGATATTTTCGAGTCCTAAAATTCATTTTATGAATACTTTTCAGTCCTAAAAATTAATACCAATAATTCAATAAATACCAACTCTTCTTGTGCCACCGATCATCTAATAAATGTAACAACAATAGAAAAGGAGAAACAAATAACCATGTAAAACTATCATCTCTATAATTAAATTTTTCTAAAGCTGTGTTCATCTGAAGCGACCTGCCAGTTAAGTATGTTTTTCTGTATGTGTCTGTACATAATTGGTTAAGAAATATTTGTACAGCGCCCTTGAGGTGATTTTTCACAAAAACGGCGCTATACAAGTCATCCAACTATTATTATTATTATTATTATTAAGATAAACCCCAGCAAGTAATATTCGTTCAGCGCTAAGTCATCCAAGTGTTATTTTTAGTCCCAGACTGCTCCCAACCGTCTGGAGCCAGTGAGACTATGGCATTCCCAATTAGGGAATGTTGTGAGGCTGAAGGTATTGGGGGGGAGGAAGGAGAAGGTTGAGAGGAAGGTGGGGAAAGGGGAAATACCTGGCTATTCAGATCTGGTCACCAAACACGGCTAAAAGCCATTTCAAGCAACGTTTCAATTCTGAATGGTGGTCTTTCACCTGGGCGATACTGAAAGTATCTTCAACTATGGAACGTGCGCAAATATACTATATATTATTTTTAAATGAATTAATTGTGAAACAACACAAATTAATTAAATAAAAATTACTTGCGCACGCCGGGATTTAAACCCGTAGTCGAGAGTCTTACCTCCCGACCATTGAGGCCGTCAATGTAATAATAATTATCAATTATTATTCTTTATTTTGCATTTCTTGGGCATACTCGTATACCAATATTTAGATATTTTGTTATGAAGAGTTTTATCCACTATGTGTATTTATTACTTAATTTTATTAATGTGCTACCGGTGTCGATAGATCTGTGTCATTCAGTAGCTGGTAATTTCCGTGTCATCTACTAAGTAACAAATATACATAGTGGATAAAACTCTTCATTACAAATGTATATTGGTATTTTTAGTCCAGGAATGAAGGCTTTTAAGGCAAATATAACTCTTTGTGCCATTTGCGGTAGAGCGCCACCGGACTGCTAATATTACGAAAGCGAGATTTTTAAGCTCACTCATTCTACATTGGCATCCACAATAGTATGTCAACTATCTGCCTACAGCGTATCCTCAGATTCTTTAGACATGTCGCTGGCCAAAAAACCGAGAACTCCAACCTGGAGAAGCTCAGGGTCACTGGAAAAGTGGAAGGCAGGAGAAGCGAAGAACGTCGTTGTCCTTGGCTCTCCACGCAGCGCAGGATCGCGAGGAGTGGAGGAACCTTGTCTTGTACACTAAGGAGATTGAAGTGGGGGTCACGATCCTCAGCAATGAGGAAGCGACTCAAGAAGAATCCTACAAAATTGGATTTATGACTTATTTTTCTCAAAACCAGCTAATTCACTCAAGAGTGGAATATGTAAATCTCCAGAACATTGTGAAACAATCAATAACAACTGAAGTATTAGAATACAATACTGATTACATGAAATAATTCTTAACCGAAACCTTACGAATCTATACAATAACCCATCCAATGACATGTTTCGAATAATTTCAAAACAAAATCTGAAAAAAATAACATATTTTTTAACGTGTGATAATGTATTATAATATATAGATAATTAATTTATTAATATTATTCAATTTATAAGAATATTTATAACATTATAGATTTTTTATCTAATTCATCATTCAAATGCGTTAAAAGACATAATAACAGATTGAAATACCGAGCAATAAATTTCTCCAAATAATTTTATAAAAATCTTCCAATTCTGGTCCATTGCATGTGCAGCTTCTTCGTCTGAGAGAAGTTCAGCGGACTAGACGAGATTAGACATTCGGACGCAATGTACTGGAAACGACTCAGATGACAAATAAAGCACTTTTCAAGTCGAGATAAGAAGAATGTCAAAAGGTTACAAACCCTGAAGTGGGTGAACATTTTGCGGGAAAACTAGAATCATTAATTAATATTGCTTAATTAATATCGCTTTTAATGTACGAGAAATGTTTTTTTTATTTTTATATTCATCACACTTATTATACAGTGAAAGTAAAATTATGACAGCAAGGCAATTGTACATAATACTCGTACAGGCTCTCTGTAAATTTTTTAACATTGATACTGCTATAAGGTCACAACAAGTGCGCAATACTAGAATGGGTTCTTCTCTAGTGTATCAGCCGGCAAATAACAGAACATCATTTGGACAAAGGAGTTTCTCTTGTTAAGCTTCATTGTCATATAGCTTAGTGACAACATTAAAACTATAGATAAGCTAAATTTATTTTTAAAAAATGGTCAAAACGTCTATGTTAGCTGAGAGTGGTGATTTCGCTTTATCCATGTTATCCCTTATGTTGTAATCAATGTTGAAACTTTATGTATGTTTGATAATATCATTATTATTTACTTATTATTATTCACTTATTACTATTTACTTCTTATTACTTACTTATTACTACTTACTTATTATTATTTACATATTTTTATTTACATATTATTATTTACCTATTTTTATTTTTATAATTATGTACTTATTACTATTTACTTATATGTGTATTATTATATGCTTATTACTATTTATTTATAATTATTTACTTATTATTATTATTTTATTTTTATTTTTTAATTTACTTATTTTTATTCGTATTATTATTATCTACTCAATACTATTTACTGATTATTATAAAATTGTAAAGTCACTCATCTCAACACAGGATTATCCTAGTGAGATAAGTGGCTAATGTTTCTGTTTTTATTTATAAATTTAAGAATAAATAAAATAAAAATAAATATTTTTACTTTCCTTAACTATACATTCCACCGGTATAATTTCATTATATTGAATACAGAATATTAAAATTCCACTTCAAGATGACCTTGCAAACCTCCCGGCCAGCCGCTTGACGTCCAGGAAACCTTTTTGAACTGAAGGCGAAGGACTGCTTCTATCACAATACTTCCCTGAAGAGTCGTGGCGAACTCAGTGGCAGACCTCGGACGTGAAATACAAGCACCTTGTTGTGGATACTATTAAATTGCCAGGGTTCTCTGTCGGAAAACGTTGACCTCATTAAACCGCATCCGATGCAGTCACAACCGTTGTGCGTATATGATGTACAGGAGGGCGTAAAACTACCGTTATGGTTTGAATGTTTAATAACTTTTTAAATTTATTTTTATTTCAGAATTTTGTGAAGAAAACTTGGTGAATTTGAAATGGAACACTACACAACAGAACAGCGATCAACAATTGTTGAATTTTATTTTCAAAATCAACGGTCAATTGTTTTGACGCAACGTGCTTATCGTCGTTTTTTTAATGTGCGTACTGGACCTTCAGCACCAACAATAAACCGCCGGGTTACAAATTTTCGACAACATGTTACAGTAAGACACACCTTCCGTGCACCGGAAGACCACGTACGGTCCACACAGAAGAAAATATCCAACGTGTTGTGGATAGTGTGCAGGACAGTCCAGAAACATCAACAAGAAGACGTTCGTCAAAACTGGGGCTATCGCGGAGGTCCGTTCAGAGGATTTTGGCCACATTGCACATGTTCCCGTATAAGGTTCAGCTTGTGCAAGAATTGAAACCGATAGACTACCAACAACAGCTTGATTATGCCATTTCATTCCAAACCATAACAGTAGTTTTGCGCCATCCTGTATAAATGGGGCCTAAAGGATTCCGAACTTTGTGAATGTGGACACATTCAAACAACGGAACACATAGTAGAAGAATTTCCCCTTCATCAGTTTCCCTATCTCACATATACGGTGAATCAAGTAACTACCGATGCTGTCGAATGTCTGAATAACCTCAGCATCCCACTATGACCTCCACCAACTCTCCTCACCATACGAAGAAGTAGAAAATTTCGATTTCAGAACTCAAAGGACTCAAGGATTAGCGGTTGGCAGCTGAGTGAAAAAAGGTTTTACAAACTGGGATATTAAAAGATGTTAAGATGTGATCGTCTCTAGTGCTTGTTTTTTCTTCAAACATATGGATATTTTTAAATTATTGCAGCAGCATGTTTTAATATCTTTTCTTCTACTTGTTACATTTTTTTTTTTTTACATGAATACCGCACAAGAGTCCCAACTGCTCCCAACCGTCTGGAGCCAGTGAGACTATGGCATTCCCAATTGGGGAATGTTGTGAGGCTGTAGATATTGGGGCGAAGGAGAAGGGGGGAGAGGAAGGTGGTGAAAAGGGGAAATACCTGTCTATTCAGATCTGGTCACCAAACACGGCTAAAAGCCATTTCAAGCAACGTTTCAATTCTGAATGGTGGTCTTTCACCAGGGCGATAATGAGAGTATCTTCCACTCTGGAACGTGCGCAAATATACTATATATTATTTTAAAATTAATTAATTGTGAAACAATACAAATTAATTAAATAAAATTTACTTGCGCATGCCGGGATTTGAACCCGCGACCTTCGGATTTGTAGTTGAGAGCCTTACCCCTCGACCATGGAGGCCGTCATTTAGTTTCTTAAAGATAAAATCAGTACTCGTCCTTAATGGAACTTTAAGAATAATCTTCAAGTTTAGTTTAAGGATCTTTGCTAAATGCTCCAGGCAAATATTTGTGGCACTACCCCAACTGCTAATACCATATTCAAGAGATCATTGTACAAGAACACAGTAAACTTGCCTCAGTTGTTTTCTATTCAGGAATACCTAACAAAGGCACTTTCGAGGTCTGTCTCACTGAGAAAATTTCTGTGTCGAGACAGACGTAGGAAGTACGTAAGTAATATAATTAAATAAACAAAATGTAAGATCAAAAATATGGAAGAAGTTTTAAGATATTAAATAGATGGTAGGTAGTAAACGTGTGATATATTTACGTAGTTTTATTATCCAGGTGAGAGTAAATGTATATATAATAATATTATTTTTAATTGATAAACTAATTTTTATAAGACAAGATTTTTTATGCACAGCACAAATGGTAACAAATTATTATAAGTAATAATTATTAACCTGAAAAATCATACAAATTGAATAATCTTCCGAGAAAAAATACATGCTGCGAGACGGGATACGAACCCGCGACCTTTTGTTTACCGGACAAGTACTCTCTCTCTCTCTCTCCCGTATCCCGTCGGCAGCATGTATTTTTTCTCGGAAGATTATTCAATTTGTATGATTTTTCAGGTTAATAATTATTGCTTATAATAATTTGTTACCATTTGTGCTGTGCATAAAAAATCTTGTCTTATAAAAATTAGTTTATCATTTAAAAATAATAATATCTGGCAAGTTAAAAATATTCTTACAAATAAAAATGTAGATTGAATAGATCTCGACGCCACCTAGTGAGAGAGTTAGCACTTACAATGCCTTTCCCACAAAAATAAAGATGGTTGTTTCTAGTGAGAAAAAATGTAATAAGCAATGATTGTTGCCTGAAGAACTAAGTACATATTGACTAGTTTGGCGGGTAAGGAATAAAGGTAAACGAAAGGTCGCGGGTTTGTGTCCCGTCGGCAGCATGTATTTTTTCTCGGAAGATTATTCAATTTGTATGATTTTTCAGGTTAATAATTATTGCTTATAATAATCGTACATATAATAATTGAATTGCATATGTCTAGATACAAAGACAGCTTCAAAATTGAACAGGCACGTCTAAGAATGTGTATTACAGTACTTAGCAATAATTAGACGACCAATTTCAATAATCCAAAGTTTTATTTCATTTAAAATTTTATTTATCTGGTCGTAGCTGGTAGTATATTGTATAATTTACATGCTATGTATTTAAAGTGTCTTTGTCCAAAAACAGTTTTAGCAGAAGGAGTTCGAAGAAATTCTTTATTTTTGGTTTTGTGTATTATATAGAGTTTGTATTGTGTTTTATTGTTTTGGATCAAATTAACCAGAATGTTTTTTATGTCCACACCATTGATAATATTGAAGATCATATCGGAACTGGTAGAGAGAAGGAATTTTTATAAGTAATTTTTGGGTTTTAATGATGGGATCGAGGCCAGTAGAAGAAGCACTACCCCAACCTATGATACCGTTTGCACAATGTGTGATTAGAAGAGTGAGTAATATACCGATTTTAAAAACAGGAGTTTAAGGAAAATAGCATGTTTGTTTGAAAAAGTATATAGATTTAAAAATTATATTTGTGGTGTTATGAATATGTTGTATTCAATTTAAGTTTGAGAAAAGGATTAGTTATAAGTAAAAAAAATCACGCATCGGTTCGCAAATGCTTCTACAGCCCGCAAAACTGTAAATATCTAAATGTGTAAAAAAAAAAACATTAATATTTATTAAAAACTATTTAAGGTCATTTTAAAAATAATCTCCAGTCCAAAAATATTTCATATTTCAAATATCTACCAACTCTACTTGAGCCACCAATCTTCTAATAAATGTAACATCAATAAAAAAAGATGATAAAATAGCAAATGTAAAAATCATATCATCTCTAAGCTCAAATTTTCTAATAAAACTGTGTGCATCTGAAACGACCTGCCAGGTAAGTATGTTTTTTCTGTATCTGTTTGTACATAATTAGATAAAGAATGAGAAGTTATATTTGTACAGCGCCCTTGGGTGATTTTTCACAAAAACGCCCCGATACAAATCAATTCACTTTGTCGGGTCATTGTTATTAAATGATTAAAAATATACTTAGTATTCACCACTTTATAAATATACATTGATATCTACATGTTTCGAAAGCGATGATTTCATATATATTTTTAAATTATTTTAATGTTATTATTTTTATAAGTATTTGATGTTGTTTATTTGTTCGACGCATGGGCAATTACAATTTTGATTCAAAGCTGAATTTTTGCAATCATGTATTTTTTTGTTAGGCATTGGTGTGAATTTTGAATGCTGATGAGACTAAAACGTAAGTATTTTATTTTTGGTACGTTCAAGGTTACTTTTTTTACTTTTGAATTCCTTCTCCCGTTTTGGCGTAGGCGTTTAACCAGTCTTTTGCTTGGAATAGTAAAACTGTATCATCAGCGAAACCAACTATTTAGGCATCATTATTTTCAGTTGTTTAAATATTATCATTAACAATATTATGTACTTTGTATTATGTTACATGCTATATATATATACGTAATGCAATAAATTAATAAATAAGTGAACAAATTAATAAATAATAATAAAAAATAAACATTTCTATAACATAATATCGAAACATCTGCGTTAAGAACTGAAGATCTAATAATACAAACCATTTTTTAAAAATAATTTCTTTAAAAGATTGTTATTCATTTTGTGGAATCATTAAATGAATTAAAAATTACTTTGTAATCACCGCTTCTTTAATATATACATGTCAACATGTTTCGAAAGTGAAGTTTCCTCATCAGGAATATACAGAACACTAAAAAAATAATAATGTCAAGTATAGACAAATGATAAACATGTAACACAATGAGACAATAAACAGATCATTATTTTGACATAAATAAAGGATTAAAAATTTTACGTACAAATACAACCGGTTGACAATTAGACAAATTTGAAATTTTAGAAATTAGAAAACGTATTAACACTTAATTAAATATAATAATTAGTTAAATGTATATTTTTTAATAGTTATTACTTGAATTTATTTTCATGTTAATATTAATAATAAAAATAATTCCATCTTTTAATTTATAATATAAATTTGATATTAAATGTTTCATGATAATTTTTGTTAATATTATTGATTAATTTACTTATGTTACGTACATATTAGCAACTCATCTCACTAGTACAGTTCTGTGTTAAGATAAGTGGCTTTACAATTTTAGTGAAACGATATTCGTAATTTATTTTTTTTAAATGACATTAAAGTTATTCAGACTATAAACAACTATAAAATCTTCAGTTGGGCCATACATTTATAGATTACAACAATAATAATTTCATTGTAACCCAAATAACTATCATAAAGTATCTGTGTTCCAATTAGCCACAATCGTTGGGTGACCATATTTTTGTTAACAATAAGTAGTGAGTAAATAATAATCAGTAAATAGTAATAACTAAATAATAATACATTAATAAAGATAAGTAAATAATAATATATAAATAATGAAATATAAATAATAATAAGCAAATAATAAATAATAATAATAAATAAATAATAAATAAATAAATAATTAAAAATTAAATAATAATAAGTAAATAATAATTAATAATAATAGTATTAATAGTTATTTACCAACTTTATACAGTTTTTGTGTGTGTTTATAATTTGTCTATTCATGACATTATTATATTAAGGCCATCCACCGGCTAAAATTCCAGCGAAGTCACGCGTTCCTTATGTAGGTGGCGACAAGGTTGAAAGTCCCGCTTAACATCGGCCGCTTGTTTCGATTTACGGAAAAAAACCATCACCAAAATGCTTGTTTTATTCTATTCTGTAAAGCTCAGACACAATTATTGAATTTTTTTACGGTCATATTCTAAGAAACTTAATTTACCACAATGAACAACAGGACAACATCGGAAAAAAGGTTCGTAAGTAGGAGAGTTTGCGCTTTAAACGTTTTTTTAATGTCTGATAATTTTTTTTTTTTGTCTTATAAAAAGACACAAAAAAAAAATGAACGGTTATACGAAAGGTCAAGGTGTGTTCTACTTGCAGTATTTAATTAAATCGTCTACGATATTTCTAGGCCTTCAAATTCTCAAACCGAAAAAACATGATTTTGCATTACTTCCCATTGCATCGCCTTAATTGTTTATGTGTTTAATTCGTGGAATTACATTTAAATCAAATTTAATAATGTTATTATTAAATTCTGCAAACATTTTCAGTTTTTATTATTGTGACAGCTGTTTCGGCGTTCAAGGCCATTTTCAAACTGCCAGTTTATTTAACATGATTAAATTTGACATGACATTTTTATTTTTTAGTATTCTGTATGTCCTGATGATGTTCATATGTACGAGTATGCATTATAAAACCGGTGATTACAAAGTAATTTTTAATTAATTTACAACCCAATTTACTTGCGAATATAATATTTAATAGTACTTCAGCATTCCGTATAATGTAAGGAATGCTAGAGTGAATAATATTGATTGGATGTGTTGATGACTAATTGAATAAGTTCCCAGGAAGTTCATCACTTAGAATTATCATCACTCAACCATATAACTTCACACCCATATTTCTCGTAATGGATGTTCTTCTTGTTGGATCCTAATTATAATATGATTCCTAACCTAAGCCCTTCCATTCAAAGTATTCCCTAATACGCGCTTTACGACAGTGGTGCTCAACCGTTGGCCGCGCGTCTATTGCGACCCAGACAAAATATTAAAACTATGACAACGGTCAGCGCGACATGAGTGAGCGAGAAAAAAAGGGACAATAGAAGATCGTGAACAATTTGTCAATGATCACGTGCTACTCGATAAGATGATGTCGACATCATGTTAATTACAGTAAATTGACTGTTATTACGCCATCCCAATTCATTCATAAAATTAAATTTTAAAGACACTGACTAATTGAAGATAGAAAAGAGTGAACTTGGGTCTTGAAGAGACCCATATTGTAGGATGGAGGAAAGACGGAGGTCGGCAGATCATTCTACATCCGAGCTGTTGAAAACAAGAACGATTAGTTGATATTGAACGTTAGTCGATTGTTTTACCCGTTCTCATGCGACAAATGTTAACCGTGTGCAAATTTTGCGTATTTGGCGTGTCTCCCGGCTGTGCACCAGTGGCGAAGGGATCAATGACGCTAGTTTCTCAGAACATCTTCCATTAAAATACCCGCAGAACAAGGACAGCATTCCCACCTGACGTCTGTGTTCCAAAGAATCCAATCCGTTTGTTAAGATAGGCGAATCTATCAAACGAACCGCCCGTTTCTGCACAGAGTCAAGGGTTGTTTTCAGATATTTTGGAGCTCCAGACCAAAGGTGGCTGCCAAATTCTAGAGTGGAATTAATTAACAATAACGCCTTCTCCTCAAAGGGGTAAGCAGAGTAGGTGGATCGCAACACAACTCTATCTGGGAACACCTAGCTTCATTCGCATGCATGCATTCCTTTGGTTGTGTCATGTCTTCCTCCTGGGCCTTCCACCATCCACCTTTGCTTCGTATATTTTCCTGGCGCTGCCCAACCATCAAAGAGATTCCATTTTTAAACAATATTCAATACCGATGTTATTTTTTGAACACTCGTACATCATATTTTCAGAAAAAGAATCATATTC